>JAQZBX010024281.1:0-10380 GCA_029593785.1 Cabassous unicinctus
ATTCTGTACAATGCTGATTAAGAGCGGTGATAGATTATATATATTTTTTGTCTCAGATCTTTATGAGAAATCATTCAGGTTTTCACCATTAAGTCTGATGTTAGCTGTAGATTGTTTTGTGTTTCTTTGCTTTAAAAGATGCCCTTTATCAGTTGATAAATGTCTCTTCTGTTACTATAATACTAGATTCTGAAATTTTTTGTCACAAATGATGAATTTTGCCAAATATGTATTCTAAGATTACTGAGATAATTGTTTGATGTTTTAAAATAATATTGTGAAAATCTCAGAAATCTGGAGATACAGGTGAATACAGGAAGTCACAGCCAAGATGATGCAGAAGCCACTGGAGTCATAAACTGGTATGAACATTTTATCTTGAATAAAGGCAGACGTGTGAAATAAGCCTTACTTATAACATAAACTAGGATAAAAATACAACATGCATCCCCCAGAAACCATGGAAGGAAGAGAGAAAAATGAAATATTAATGCTATAAAAGAAATTCCCTGGAAAAGCCTCTCCTCAGAATTAGATAATAAAAGAACACATTCCACTTGCTTGGAACACTGGAGAATAATAGAGGACTAGAGAAAGATACGACAAACACTGAATCAAAGTAAAAGAAAAACAATGTCCAAGATCAGGTAGGAGACGTTCTTCTTAGAGCCACCAGTCCAGACCCTCCCCCTAACTGGTCCTGTGCAGTTAGGGAGTTGCCCAGGAGCAGTGTGGCTTAGGTTTTTTATGCTGCAGATGCAGACAATAGAGCCACTAACCACAGAGAGTTAGAACCCTAGGCATATCAAGACACAGGGACCCAAGTCTGCAGAGAACCAGGGTAGAACACAAGGCTTTGAGACATGCTTCACACCAAAAGGCCCCAAGGGGAAAAAAAACAACATGAAAAATCTGTTGGCAAAAGGTGCACAAATTCAATCTAGTTTCTGTTGTTTAAGCCACCTTAACCTAAATACAAAACAGACTTTTCTGGTTTGACCCACCTTTCTAGATTGACCACATCTGGCTTCCCAGGTCAGGATGTCATGACTTGGAAAAAATTGGAAGCAGAAAATCCCCTGCAGAAATGAAAAAGAGGAAACATGATCTATTGTGAGACAGGAGGGTGCCCAGAACTCTAAAGCATAAGGAAAATGGGGCATTGAGTGAGGAAGAGAATTTAAACAAATCATAGAGAAAATCCTGCAAAAAAACACAAAAAGAACAGATCAAGATTCCCAGAGATTGTGTTAGACCCCAAAGCTGGGCCTTTGGGGATAACCAGAAAAAAAACTTTAACACTAGAGGTAAGCAGAACTTAAAATTTTTATGTCTGCAGAGAGAAACCTAGGTCAACCTAAAGTCACTCAGACCCAACTCCCTGTGCTTTGATTTTACTCTTGTTTGAATATCTAAGTTACTACTTAGCATTTGCTTTGATTATGCATTAGCTTTTATGCATATAGATGAACACACTTAGGTAGTTATTTAATTGCATGATTAGTATGTTCAGGAAATACATTGCACATACATTGCATGATCAAAAAAGGGGTAGATAATTCACCCCTTGGTGGGAATTTTACTATGTTAATTAAGCAAGTTGAAGTGAGGATGGCAAGGAGCTTCTTCTGCACAGGTCCAGCTAACTGCTTGAAACTGATTTTCATAATTCATTGCTTCCACAGGATGTTCTTGACCACCAAAAGTGGAATTTAGCATGAAGAGAAGGTTGCATCTTATTACCTTTGAATTTACATATAATTCTTTCCTTTGTATCCTAACAACACGGAGAGAAACAGGTTACTTTCAGGCATTCATTCATCCTACATCCATCACAGGAATAGAGGAAAGGAAGATTTTTCCTGGAGGTGAAATAATTTCTCAAAAACTGCAGTCTTGAAAATTGTACCACATATCCAAATCAAAAATCAGATGAAGAAGAGCTTAGTAAACCTGAAGAATTAAACACAAGGTACTCTAAATGTCCAGATTAAGTTGGAACAAGAATCAAAGAAGGTCCTTAACAATAAGGCAATCAACAATAAAATCCATAACAAGAGGGAGAAACTGACTTTCAGAGTTAACTCATCAAGATAATCAGATGCCCAAACATCAGCAAAAAAAAAAAAAAAAAAAAAAAAAAAAAAAAAAAAAAAAAAAAAAAAAAAAAAAAAAAAAAAAAGATAAACCATACTAACAAATAGAAAAAGATATGGCTCAGTCAATGGAAAAAATTAATAATTCAGAAAAGACACAGAATTGGAACACCTAATGAAATAAGCTCAAACAAACCTTTAAATTAAGTCAAGGAGATGAAGAAAAATATCAATATAAAGCTAAAGGATATGAATAAGACAATTTGTGAGCATAAAGAAAAATTTGAGAGTTTTCAAAGTAACATAACATAAATTATAGGGGTTAAAGACACAGAAATGAAGATGAAAAATAAACTAGAGGTCTCGCAAAAGCAAAATTGAAGATACAGAAAAAATAATCAGCAAGCTAGAAGGCAGGACAATCAAAATCATGCATTCTATCTGTCAGAAGGACAGATATAGAAAAGAATAGAAAAGGTGATTAGAAGAAAATGTAGGGAAGTATCTTCAAGATATTGTGTTAGGCAATGGTTTTTTAGACTTTACACTCAAAGCACAAGAAACAAAAGAAAAAAATAGATAAATGGGACCTCAGCAAATTTTATTGCACCAAAGGACTTTATTACAAAAATGAAAAGAAAACCAACTCAATGGGAGAAAATATTTTATAATCACCTATTCAATAAGGATTAAATATCCAGAATATATAAAGAAATCCAACCCAATAATAAAAATAGAAACTAATTTAAAAATAGGTAAAAGACATGAATATATATTTCTCTGAAGAAGTTATAAAATGTTTAAAAATCACATGAATTGATGTTCAGCATTATTAGCTATAGAGAAATGCATTAGTTAGAATGGCCATTATGAAAAGGTAAGAAAACTATTAATATTGGAGAGGATGTGGAGAGATAGAAATGCATATTCACTGCTGGTGGGGAATGCAAAATGGTACTGCCACTGTCGAGAACTGTTTGAGAGTTCCTAAGTAACTTGAATATAAATTTGCAATGTGATCTGATAATACCATTATTAGGTATATACCCAGAAGAACTGAGAGCAGTGACATGAATAGACATCTACACGCTGATATTCATAATGGCTTTATTCACAATTGCCAAAAGGTGAAACAACCCAAGTATCCATCAACTGATGAATGGATATACAAATTGTCATGAGTATAAGCAAACATATATTATGCACCAGTAAGAAGAAATGAAGTCATGAAGCATAAGACAACATGGAGAACCTGGAGGACATTATGCTGAGGGAAGCAAGTCAGACATGAAAGGACAAGTACTGTATGATTATGCTACTATGAACTAAATATTTTGTGTAAACTCACAGCATTAATAATTAGAATCTAGGCCACCAGAAAATAGAATGATGTTAGATTGGAAACCTGAGAGTTAATCTGCTCACAATTGGTGTAGCAGTTTGGTATTATTTATGAATTCCAAAAATAGATATTAGATTATGTTTGTAAACTGATCTGGCCCTTTGGCTGTATTAGATTGTGTTAAATTCAGAGGTTTCACTTTTACATGATTAAATAATGATTAAGGCTTTGATTGGGCCATGTCAGAAGGAAGTTGAGTCCTCGCCCCCTTGGTGGGCAGGGACTCACAGAGAAGACAATATGACAGAAGAGTTAGTTGTTTTTGGATGGTGCAACCCCAAGAAGTAAATACATAGAGTAGCAGATAAGTGAGGAAAGAGAGAAGGCTCCATTAAACACAGCAAAGGCTCCAGGAAGTGATACAAGCTGTTCACCTGATAGTTTACAGTTGGCCTTGTGGTGAGAGCAGAGCAGCTGAGCCCAGAGAGAAATAAGCCCTGGGAGAGAGACAAGACTTTTCCCAGATTACGGATAAGACAGGAAGAAGCTGGGACGATGAATCCTTAAGAGGAAGAGGAAGGCTGTACCCTTTCAGACGTCAGCTGCCATCTTGTTCCAACATGTGGCAACAGACTTTGGTGAGGGAAGTAAATTACATTTTATGGCCTGGTAACTGTGAGCTTCTACCCCAAATAAATACCCTTTATAAAACCCAATGTATTTCTGGTACGTTGCATCAACATCCCTTTGGCTGACTAATAGAATTGATAAAAAGGTTGTTTGTAAATCTTTGGAAATGATTAGAAATTGTGAAAGTAAAATGTTGTGTTTGTAACTAGCAGAACTATTAAATGGGTATGACTATGGTTGAAAGGGTAAGTCTAAGGTCATGTATATTACTAGAAGGAAAGCTAAAAACTGTAACATGGGACTGTATAACAGTGAAACCTCATATAAAATACAAATATGTGTGATGTTATATATATATATAAGGGGTTTTACAAAATATAAATTCAAATATACTAGAAAAAAGGAAATAGATTTCCAGTTATATGTATAGTAGGAGAAGCATAGTGAGATTGAGAGGTGATGAGTTTTTTGTTTGTTTGGTTTTATTATTTTTTTATTATTATCATTACTGGAATAATGAAAATGCCCTAAAAATTATTGAACAGTTGTATGCACAACTATGCAATTATACCAAATATGACTGATTGTACACTTTGTATGGATTTATTCTTTATCATTTTGTTTCAATATAAATTGATTTGTTTAAAAAAATGGGAAAGAATAGGTATCGCAGTGGTTGAGTGGTTGCTTCCCATATAAAGTCCTGGGTTCAACCCCCAGGATCTCCTTGAAAAAAAATGGGAAAAATATTTGCAATCCATTATGACAGACAAAGAAATAAATTTCTTTATAAGTACTGATGTCTTCCAATTATATGTCAATTTATAAAGCTGTCTTAGATTGCAATAAAACAATTCACACAGGAGGAAATACAAAAGACTGAAACATACTTTTATTGTATCATTTCACCCACAAGTGAAGACTTGTGAATCAATAAAAATAATGTTCCTCTCTCCCAAATTAAAATAGTAGAATAATAATAATGATAAGAAAGAGAAGGATGGAGGAGGAGGAGGAAGAGGAATGAGAAGGAGGAGGAGGACTAAGACAGAGAAGGAGAAGAAGGAGGTTAAGAAGGAGGGTAAGAAGGAAGAGTAGGCAGAGGAGAAGAGGAGGAGGAGGGATTTAGTGAGGGGAGGAGGAGGGGGAAATGAAGGGAAGGAGGAGTATAAGAGGTAGAGGAGGAAGGGGGAGGAAAGGAACAGGAGGAGGAGAAGAAGGAGAGGGAAGGAGTCTCAGTGCTTTTGAAGGTGTGAAGAACAGAGACACACCTACTTTCACATGTTCATTATACTGTTTTTACTTCAGTCAATACTAAGGGAATAATCTGAAATGTGGACAAAGATGAATGCACAAATATGGAAAATGAAGCAATATTTATAAAAGTGAAAGAATTTAAATGTGTGCATATTGTTAAGTAAATCATTTTGTTAATATTAGAGGATAATATTCATCATTTAACATGGTATTTAGAATTTAAGAATTGCTTATGTCACATTTTTCTTATAAAAATAAGGTGCAATATCATTTATACAGTATTATTCCAAATATATAAATATTTCATGAAACAAATAACCAACAATGAGTTAGGTACCTTTTCACCCCAACTAGTATGGCTACTGTTATTAAAAAACAAACAAACAAACAAAAAAAACAGAAAATTCCAAGTGTTGGAGAGGATGTGAAGAAATAAGAATGCTCATTTATTGCTGAAGAAGAGAATATGTCAGTTCCTCAGATACTAAGTATATAATTATCATATGATCCTATAATCCCACTACTGTGTATACCTCCCCAAAAATTGTAAGCAGGGTCTCAAACAGATACTTGCATGCCAATGTTCATAGTGGCAGTTTTTACAACTGCCAAAAGATGGAAGTAAACCAAATGTCTGTCAGCTGAAGAATGGATAAATAAAATATGATCTATACATATACCTGACTATTATTCAGCATTAAAACAGAATGGTGTTCTAATTCATGCAATAGCATGAATGAACCTTGAAAACATTACATTGAGTGAAATAAGTCAAACAGAAAAGGACAAATATTGAATAATCTCACTGATTTGAAATAACTATAATAAGAAATCTCATAGAGTCAGAATGTATAATATAGATTACCAAGGTCTGAGTTGGGAGTAGGGAATGGAGAGTTAATTCTTTCATTGTATAGAATTTCTACTTGAGCCGATTTTAAATTTTTTTTGTAAAGGATGGTGATGATGATAGCAAAAGATTGTGAATATAATTAACAGCACTCAATAATACACATGAATATCATTAAAAGGGGAAATTGTAGGGCATACATATATATTACAAGAATAAGATATTTTTTTAAAAGTTTGCCATAATAAATAATTTCTCAGAAAAAATACAGACAGGTTGTCACCAACACATATCCCCTTACAGAATCTATTAAAAACAAAATTTTTCCAGGAGGATGGGAAATGATACGTCAGAACTCAGTTGAACATAGAGAAATGAGAAGAAACAGAGAAGGAACTAATAAAGACAAAATAAACTAAATTTTCTACTCTTAATTAATCTAAAAGATGAATATTTGTTTTAAGTAATAATAATAACAATGTATTAAAGGATTATAAGAAAAAGATAAATAAAAAGGATGAAATCAATGTTGTAAGTGATGTGAGGGAGGAATTGGGAAGGCTCTGCTATAAGATATCTGAACTATATGAGAAATGCTGTATTCTGTTCTTTGAAGGTGGATTGAAATTGGATAAAAAGTATACTGCAAACTCTAGTGCAACAATGCTTTGAACAATGTTATGCCAACAAATTGAATAACCTATATAAAATTGACAAATTCTTAGAGGCACACAAACTATCTGCACTGACTCAAGAAGAAATGGAAGACCTCAACACATCAATACCAGGTAAAGAGATTTAATCAATCAACAAAACCTCACCAAAAAGAAAAGCCCAGGACGAGATGGCATCACAAGTGAATTATACCAGTCTTCCAAGAAGAATTAATATGAATCCTGATCAAACTCTTCAAAAAAATTGATGAGGATGGAGGACTTATTTACTCATTCTTTGAGGCTATCATCTCCATAATACCAAACCTGATAAAAGACATAGCAAGAAAAAAAATTAGAGCAATATGACTTATGAATACAGACACACAAATCATTAAGAAATACAAATAAATCTAATCCAAGGACACATTAAGAGAGATATACACCATGATCAATTGGGATTTATCTTAGGAATGCAAAGGTGGTTCAACATAATAAAACTAATTAATGTAATACTCCACATTAATAAATAGAACAAAGGGGTAAAAAACACATGATCATCTCAATTGACACAGGAAATGCATTTGACAAAATCTAACACTGCTTTTTGATAAAAAAAAAAAAATCAGAAGCCTATGAATAGAAGGAAACTTTCTCAACATGATAAAAGACAAATATGAAAACTCTATAGCTAATATCATACACATCATAAAACATTCATCAGTAAAAGTTGGGAAACTTTCTCCCTAAAATTAGGAACAAGACAAGGATGCCCACTTTCACCACTGCTAACCAACATTTTACTGGAATTATAGCCAGGAAAAAATTAGGGGAAAATTTTTTAAAAACATACAAATTAGAAAAGAGAAATAAAGCTTTTCCTTTTTAACTGATGACATGATCTTATATAAAGAAAATCCTGAGAAAACTTCATCAAGATAGCTAGAGCTAATAAATTATTTGAGCAAACTGACAGGGTATAAGATCACAAAAATCAGTGGTGTTCCTATAAGTACTAATAAACAATCTGAAAGAATATCAAAGAAAATATTCTATTTACAATAGAAACAAAAAGAATCAATTATTTAGTAATAAATTTAACCAAGAAGGTAAAGGATTTGTATATGGATAACTAAAGAATATTGATTATTGAAATCAAAGAAGACCTAAATAAATGGTGAGACATAGAGTGTTCATGGATTTGAAGACTAAATATTTTTTAAATTCAATTCTACCCCCAATGAATTTATAGATTCAATGCATTCCCAATAAAAAACCCAATAGCCTACTTTACCAAAATGGAAAAGCCAACCATCAAATTCAGATGGAAGGTTAAATGTCTTCAAATGGCAATATAATCTTGGAAAAGATGAAAAAAGTTGAAAGATACACACTTCCCAATTAAAAAAAAAACACTACTGAACACGAAATTAGAATAATCCAAACAGTGTGGTACTTGCACAAAGACAGACAAGTAGACCAATGTAGTAGAATCTAGATTTCGCATCTATGTCAAATACATTTTTTTAATTAAAAAAAATTTTTAAGTAGAGAAGTTGTGAGCTTTCAAAACAATCATACATAACATGCAGAATTCCCTTATATCACACCTCCACCAACACCTTACATTGTTGTGGAACATTTGTTACAGCTTATGAAAAAACATGATCAAAATATTTCCACTAACTATGGTCCAAATGAACACTTGGTATATCTTTTCCCTATACCCCCTATTATTAAACCTATGTATTAGTATTGTGCATTTGTTAAAGTTCATGAGACAACCCTCATATATCTACTGTTAACCACAGTCTATCTTCTACCATACGATTTACTGTGTTACACAGTCCTGTTCCTTGTACAAAGTGAACCTACAGGTGGATACGGATTGTAGTTAATAATACAAATACAAGAATGTTCTTTTATAAACTAAAACAAATGTCACTATTAAAAGGCAGTAAGAATATAGTGATGCATTGGCAAATTACACTTAATGTAAATTATGGACTATAATTAAGAGCAATATTGTAATATTGCATGATTGTTAAAGAAGGTACTAAATCAATGCTAAAGGTCATTAATAAGAAGTTACGGGATTTTTTCTTTCAGGGTAAGGAAAATGTTCAAAGGTTTACTAGGGCAATGACTGCACAACTCTGTGATGAATGAGAGAACCACTGAGTGTACACTTTGGATAGAATGGCCAATTCATTTTTGATAATGGGGCCATGTCCACAAAATAAGGAAAGAACAGTGTCTTCAAGAAATGATGATGGGAAAACTACTCCACCTCACACTATTTACAAAAGTAATATTGAGATATATTAAAAACCTAAATTTGATGCTCAGAACGTCAAAATATTTAAAAGGAAGCAAATGGAAATACTAGTCTATAATTGGGTCAGGAAAGAAGTAAACAAAGCAGGCCCCACCAAAAAAAGATAACTAATTGATAAATGTGATTGCATAAAAATTTTACATATCCTATAAAAATAACCACATTATAAACAGTGTTGAAATATAACAGAATATCTCAGAAAATATATTCACAAGATACCTAACAAGTAATCTTTTCCCATAATATGAAAGAAATACCAACAAATATGATAAAATAAAAACCATTTAATGGAAAAGAAAATATTTATTTAGATAAATGTATTATTTATACAAGAAATCTAAAAGACAAATAACTTTGAAATGATGATCAAAGTCATTAGTATCTAAGAAACCAACATTAAAATCCAAATTTGATATCTTTTTACATTCATCTGACAAATTTTTCAAATACTGACATTGATGTGGAGAAATGGGAGTGACTATACACTACTGCTCAGAACAAACATTAATTCAACTGCTTTGAAGAGTATTTGGCATTATTTAGAATACTTCAAGATATATTCACTATATGCTTAAAACTTCTAGTATATTCCCTTGAGCATCCATTGTTTCTGTCTTCAGGGAGAAATGCCCATACATGATCACTGCAAAATAAATTATGATAATGGAAAAAGGGTGGCAAACTAAATATCTATTTAAAAGATGGCCCACTGATGGATTCTGGTTATTGAGGACTACCCTTATGAGACTTTGCTCATGTAACTGAAACTTGGCCTACTGTTATGGGGTGCCTAAGGGTTGCCATCTGAGAGCCTCCTTGTTGCTCAAATGTGGCCTCTCTCAGCCAAACTCAGCATTTGAATGCGTTACCTTCCCCCCAACGTGGGGCATGACTCCTGGGGATGAGCCTCCCTAGCAACGAGGGATTAATAACAGTGCCAACTGCCAACATGATTGGAAAAAAAAAACTTGAATAAAAGGGGGAAAGAGTAAAGAGAAATGAGTTTATGTGGCTAAGAGAATTCAAAGAGAGTCGGGAGGTCATCCCAGAGGTAATGCTTACGCATACCTTAGTAGGATCTCATAGAACACCAGGGTGGATGTCACCCCATACAGAGGGGCTCCCGAGGGCTCTGGCGACACCCAGGTCCTAAATGAGTGGGTATAGCCCCAGAGATTGATGCCTTATTAGTGGGCTCCTCTTTGAAATCGGTA
>JAQZBX010024281.1:10480-30379 GCA_029593785.1 Cabassous unicinctus
CCTTAGTCCCTTCTATTCAAACCTATATGTGATGCTTGAGTTTTTAGGTGTACCTCCAGAGACTGGAGCCTCTGGCCTACCTATGTGCCAGCTGTGCCTGCAATCTCGGTGCAGCTGCAACCCCTACCCTATAGCTCAATGGACTCATCCAAGTCACCTGGCGAGGAGACGACTATGGGCAACGGCCATCCCAGGGAACAGAGGGGGCCTGCAGCTGCAGGCAGGATAATCCCATCCACCGTATCCATAGAATATAAACCTTCTCTCACTTGGAGGTGGAGTGGACATCACCATCCCAAAACCCCCAGGATTGAGGGAAGAGCTATAGACTAGAATGGACTTGGTGGTGTTCCGTCGTATATTGTGATTCAAGCAATGGAAGAAATTGTAACAGTGAGGTGGAGACAGTGGCAACTGGACATTTTCGGGGCAGGGAGGTGAAAGGCAGTCTAAATACAGGGGCTTTTTTGGGACCTGGGAGTTGTCATGAGTGGCATTGTGGCAACAGATGTAGACCATTTTACATCAGCATATACCACGCAGAACTGTGTGGGAGAGAGGGTGATCTATGATGTGAAATGTGGTCTATGCTTGGTGGCAAAGCCCCAGGATGTGTATATCCATTGTGGGTGATGTCCCACACTGATGAAGGATGTTGGTGTGGGATGTTGTGGAAGGTGTGGGAGGTGGGCAACATGGGAATCCTTGTAATTTCTGAGTAATAATTAGGTAATCTAAGCACCTTTAAAACATATATATATATAAAATTAAAAAATAAATAAATAAATAAATAAATAAAATCCTAAGTTTACCCCTATGAGCAGGGGATTAAGGGCAAATTCCTTAACCTCTCTAAGGCTCAGTTTCCTCAGTTGTAAAATGGGGGAAATAATATTACATGCCCATAGTTCAATTAGATTTCATGAGTGTATACATGCTAAATGATTGTCAAAATATCTGTATGGACTAAATTCTCACTAAATGTTAGCTATCATTATTGGTCATCTCATTAAGTCTTAGTGGGAAACAATATGCAGTTATTTGTTCTCCAAGATCCCTTCTATCTCTCCAATTTTTGGATTCAATGATATTTTGCTTGAGGCTCTGTCAAGAGAAAGTATAATTAGGGCCATTTCCACAACCCTGACCTGAAATATCTTATTTCCCCAGTTTTCCACTTCATTCTACACATAAGACAGGTGATAAGTCTGAATTCTTACTGTGATAGAATCAAGAGGAGAAAAACTCAGAATCATCAAATGAAAAGTAAGAAAAATCCATGCACCGGTTATACTGGTGTTTACAGCAATCAATTTGGAATTAAAATCAGCCATGGCTGCCAAATGAGAGAATGCCCTTGTGAGGTAAAACCAGTGAGATATTCAAGGTCTTCTTCCTCTAAGTGCCTTGGAGCTGAGATTTCTCTCCCTTATTTAGGCTTTCTCTTCAGAAAGAGTTTTAAAGTCAAACAGCACTTATCTGTCCAATTTCACCCATATACTATTTAGTACCACTGTAAATTTCTTCACTTGAAACTTCTTTACATGTTCAAAGATCCCGAGGCAAAGAAAAATTTATCCCATTGCTCCATACCAGAGAGACACTCAGAAAGTGAACTTGTCAGAACAGGGAGGCTGGAGCTTCTTGTCTGTTCCTTGCAACAAACTGCTGGAGTTAGTATTGTGGAAAGGAAGAATAGGAGGGTAAGCCTTCTGCATTAATGGGTCTGTGCAATGCTAGACCTCAAGCATTTGATGGAAGGTCCACACTTGTGTAGAACTGGGACACTTGAAGAAGAACATTGAATTCCCTGCAGTTGGTGCTGAAACTCCCTATGGAAGGAAACAGATGCTGACAGCAAACAACATATGAACTGAATGTCAAGTGATCCAGAGAGATCAGCCAATGACACAAATTGGGGAGATCAGAAAATTAGTAAGACCCAGACATTTTTCCCTGGAGCCACATGTCTATGGGTTTCAGTGCCCACTATAAACTATCTGAAAATATTGTATATATAATAACATTTATACTAGTTGTTCAGTAAATCAGATGCTTTTTAATTTCAAGAGTGGCTTCTGGAATTAATGCTTTAGTTGTCTTTATAAAAATCTGGAGAGTGATGTACTTCAACAGACCAAGATGATGATTGCTGACAAGGATTCATAGGTGCACAGATGCCAGGCTTGGTGGGCAGGACTCCTGCAGGACTGCTACTTATGTGGCTTAATTCTTGGCTAGGTAGAAAGCATGGCCCATGTAGCCCTGCAAATCCAATCCCTCCTAATGCTGGGCCCTCCATCATTTCACTGTGGCATGTCTGTCCATTTTCATGAGCACAATTTTTTATCAATCAGAGAAATGTTTGGGCCTTTGAAGTTGAAATGGATTTCAGTCTTCTTTATATATTAATTATTCATAAATGGAGCCTGGGAGACAAGGAAAAAGCCTGGCATGATTAAAGACAGTTTTTATTTTATGTCTCTTGCAGTGACAGAGAGATTTAGCTTAATAGGAGCAATTTTTCAAAGGAGATGCCATCATGAGGGAGCGTGTATAGAAAATGGGCAAAGTATACTGAGAAAGAATGAACTTGTAAGAGGCCAAGGATGCGTCCATAGAAATTTCCTAGAAGACATTATCAAGAGGTAGGGGTAGAAGTCTCTTGAAAATCCTATCTGTACTTCTGCTGATATGAACTGTAACCCTAGAACTAGACCCAGATTACATTATTTACAAAAGGCCAACATTTCCAACTAAGACAATTTATTATCTTTTATATTATTTCAGATAATCCTAAATTGTTCAAAGCCTTAAACAGCCTGGACTATATAATGTCCAAAGTGTCATATAACGTGCATCTAGTAGGGAATCAATAAATATTTATGGATTGATTATAACCTTGTAATTTAGCAGTTGGTTTTTAAAGGTTTATATTCCCTATGAATTTTAGAGTGCACAACTATTTTCACACTGGATAGTAAATTTATTTCGAAGTAGTAATGTTGCTTCAAACTTTTTATGCACCTGAAAGTCTTAATGGCATTTGATGTTAAAGTGGTATTTGTCAACTGATTGACACTAGACTGTAACTTTTCTTGGTAATAAAGCCATTTTCATTAATGAAGTACAAAAAAATAAAAAATAAAAAAATAAAAGATCAGGTTACTTGTGGTGTTGTAATATAATATGGTACTGCATAGAGGTTAAAAATAAAAACACAAGTTCTGCATGTACCTGCATTTATAAAAGTTGAAATTGTTAAAACAAACAAATATTGACACTTCACCTCCAAAAATTTAGAAATTTAGAATTTTGAAAGATAAAATTATTGACCCATAAATTACCAAGGTTGTAAAATGGCCATAATGTAAAGCTGTTAGTGTAATTATGATATAAGCATCCCTCCTAATGTGTCAGTTGGTGCAGTGCAAAAGGGAACAGCAGCAGGACATCCTACCCTTACCATGCCACTTCCATACCCTTGCAGCTTGTGCCAAAGTAGTCATTATTCTAACATCTCAAAGGAGATGTGAACCCACTCCTCCTTCCCCCAGGGAAGTCATTTACCTAGAGTTCCTCTTGGAATAGTCATTTCCAACCAAATGATGTTTTTATTTGAGAAAGCACTGCTTACCATTCCTGATACACATAATTCTCATGAATGTGCATAATATGAATAAACTACAGAAAATAAAATTTAACAATTCTGCCAGAATTTGGGTACTGTCAGTCATTGATAAATGGAGAGGTGGCTTCTAAACATGGAGCCAAATTGCCCTCTAGCAAGATTATAAAACAATTACTCTTCCAAAAGGTTTTCTATTTGTCCAATACCATCAGTTTTGTAATCCAAATGTTTAATTTTTTTCATGCCTTGAGAACTCAACTATTTCAGAAATAGTCCCTCTCAAACTTTGACACTAAAAAATTAAGAAACAAACATAATAAATTTTATATTTGATACTTTTGGCTGATATATCAACATGATTCTTACTAATTAATGTGTTAAATCCAAACTTCCTGCCCTTGATTTCAAGATTTTCTTAGGCTTCTTTTTTCTTATGGCTTTTTTAACTTGAACTATTCACTCAAGCCAAAAAATAAAAAATAAAAATTAATTACTATCTCATTCTTTTAAAGGATGCTATTTTCCCTGCTGGAATTACTCTCAATAACTTTTCTGTAAATCCCTGTCTACTTGAAGACCCTCCTAATACTCATCTCCATAAGGAAACATTCAATTTCTAATCTGGTCACTAATGTCTAATAAATATTTTCAACTCTCATGAAGCCAGTCTACAAGCTATTATATATTAATCATGATACTTTCAAAAATACTTTCATATTATTTCACATGAACACAAACAAACCAAAAATTTTAGACATAAATAATGATAAATAGAATCTAGCAGTCCAAAAATGGAGGCATTCATGCTAGGTCTCACATCAGAAAATCAAAAATTTAAGCATGTCTATATTTGCTGAAAATGCCCAGCTTGTCCAGAAAACTTAATTTAAATACAACCTTCAATTTACTCCAGTTAACTTCCTTATACCTAATCAACCAATGTACTGCAGAAACCAACATAAATTTTCACCCAATGTACTTACTTATTTTACCAATAAAAATCCTTTCCCACTTTGTTCAACATAAGTCCTCTCTATGTGGAGAATGGAGTCTTTACAATTCATGATGTGATTCAAGTAAACTCACTGAGATTTAACCAAACATTCATCAAGTTATTTTAGTGCTATTTTGGCAATGTGGATGGAATCTGAAGGAAACTGCAAATAACGTGAATGACAAACACTGCACCCACTGGGACCCATTGTGCTCACTGTCTTCATTGCTTTGTTGCAAGAGTCATCAGTGATTTGCTTTCAGATATAAGTTCTACTCTTTTTGTTGTTGCTGTTCAAGCTCTTCAATCTCACCGAGTTCCCATCCAGGGGTTAAGGGACCAACTATTCTTGGCAGGGAGGTCTTTTATGAGGAACTTGTGTCCTTACACGTTGGTTTTGTTTGATCCTCAAATTCTAGAGTCACCCCACTGGCCAGCTCCCCAGCATACTTTATGTTTAACAATTTTGGGGCATGTAGTTGAGACTACTTAATTAAATGGCAGAACATCACTAAGGAAAATTTATAATTACAATGGACCTTATGGGAACTTTTAAGCTGAATGTAGTTGCTGATCTTTGAGGTGCACTTGAAAAAGCTGGCTCCTAAATAAGGCAAAATGAATGGGATTCATATTTCAATTGGTATGGTGAGTTGTCTGAAAAACTTCAAGTCTTTAAAATACCTTCCTTAAAGGACTCCTTAAAACAAGTGAATGAGAAATTAAAGGCTCAAACTCTTAATGCCAGTGAGCACTCAGCTCACACCTTTCCTATCCCAATTGTTCCTTCTCTGTCCACCTCTGTCTGAATATTTTCAAAAACTCTAGTAACACCTTAGCAGAGTTACTCTACTTTCCAAATGGGGAAGTTAAACAGCTGCCTTTTAAAGTTGGACCCTCTAAGGTTACCAAAGAACCATCATGAACAATTTTCTCTCCACGGTCAAAGGCTCAGTTATGAGCTTTAATCAAGTAATTTCCCAATCCACAGTAAGATACAGAACAATTCTATGAGGAATTTAAAATACTTATAGGAACCTACAATCCTGGGATGTTAAATCTTTATCAATTAATCCACATGTTAGTCTTCCCAGGGGCAGCTCAAAAATGGATACATGATGCAGACTGGTTGGGGAAGATACTCAAAACCTCAAAATCTCCATGGCACTATCCACCTGTGGGCAAGAAGTGTTTGAAAATTTGCAGCTGATTTACAAATGCTATTCCTCAAGTTTTCTAGCACACACTGATTGATCAATCATTCAAACATGTAAATAAACAATAACAAAAAAGATGAAGCTTTGTAGATTTTAAAACTCCATTTGAAGCCCCTTTTCTACAACACACAGTATCTAAAGAAATAACTTCTGATATCCAGCCTATTTTGGTGGCTCTATTTGTAAATGGATTATCCAATGAAATAAGGGAGATTATCAAAAGACAAAGAATAGGTTGGGAGGCAAATGGATCTGGCTGAAATTATAACTATGGCTGAATGTTTTGAAACATATATGGAAACAGATTGAAAAAAAAACAAAAATGGCAAACTTATGTCTTTGCAATTAAAACATCTACAAGGACCTAAACTGACTAATTTAGGGTTTCAATTTAATTATAATTTAAATCCAGAAATCAAACACTCAAGAAAATGGCCTAGAAATGTGTGACTAATTTACAATCAACCTGGTCATTGTAAGAGAGATTGCCCACAGAAAAATGAAAAAAAAATTTTTTTTTTCTCCCAGGGCATAAAGAAACTTTCCTCAATAGGGAAAGTCCCTGATGGGCTCCAGGGACCTCAGTGGCCTCTTCCCCATAGTCACTATAAATGCACAAGGTAGACCTGAATTCTTTTAAAAATTGTTCTTGTAGATACTGCTACCACACTCCAACTCTGAGCCTCCTACTGTTAAAATAAAAGTTTCCTCAGAGTCAGAAACAAATTAGAATATTGGCATTAGCAATAAAGTTGAGATGGAGTATTTATGCCAATCAA
Organism: Cabassous unicinctus; assembly: GCA_029593785.1. Taxonomy (NCBI): domain Eukaryota; kingdom Metazoa; phylum Chordata; class Mammalia; order Cingulata; family Chlamyphoridae; genus Cabassous; species Cabassous unicinctus. The sequence continues at coordinate 17,102 of JAQZBX010024281.1, forward strand.
TCCAAATGTCCACAGGATCTATTACTGAAATACAATGATTTTATCTTTGTGACTCTGCCCCCATAAATCTTCTGGGAAGAGACTTGTTAACAAAATTAAGAGGTGTAATTTGTTTCTCCCCAGGGGGAGAACTCTCTTTAGAATTTCCCAAAGATATTGAGGCAGACCTTATATATTCTTTGTACACTTTATAAGATATGGAGAATGAAGAAATTACTCATGACACCAGTGAAATATCTACTATACTGGAATCCCTATGGGCTCTATCAAGTACTGGCATAGCGAGAATCCAAAGTGCACAACCTCTAAAAATACAGATAGACTCTCCCAAACCATTACCAGAACTTCCTCAATATCCACTTAAATAAGAGACCGTTGTAGGCCTAACACAATAGTAAGGCAGGTTAGTATAGGGAAAGGGAAGTCTTAAGGCACAGCTGAGACACGGGAGAAAACATGGCCATGAAACACTGCCTGGAAACCCTTTGAGAGAAAGACCCCATAAGATGCCCGCCATGAAGTCTTACCTGAAACTCTTTCTGGGGTCAAGAGGAGGCCACAGATAACTCCCAACAGGCCTCCATATTGATCCTGGATAACCCCAAAGAGAAGGCCTCATCATTGACCCCCTGAAAACTAACAGGTGGGGAAACCAATCAGAACAGCAAACAGTTGGAGTTACAACCCCTATATTAAGAAAGGGGAGGAATGAATAATGGCTTGATGTAGGTAGCCCCTAACCCCAAATGATTTCTTTTGGCCAGAGGACCCTGCATCTACATCTTGGGTGCATTATTCTGGTCTTTTCTCTCATTTCTCAATAAACTCTTTTTACTGGTCTAACTAAACCATCATACTCTTAAATTCTTTTATGTAACATAGCCAATAACCTAGAGGAATCCAGCATCCCCCGACTTCAATAGTTAAAGTCTCAGAGTCTCAAGAACTAATTATTTCTTGCACAATTCCTGGTAGCACTCATATTTTACCTATAAACAAACCTAATTGTCATGGATGGCAACTTGTTCAAGATTTAAGAGCCACTAACAGATTAGTCAACCCTCACTTTCCTGTAGTTCCAAACCCAAATGCCCTGTTATGTCAGGTTCCTCCTGATTCTAAATGTTTTAGAAATGCATAACTATGTTTTCCTTTCTTCAGCATTCCACTAGATCCAGTGGTCAATATCTATTCACCTTCAAGTGGGATAATACACAATACACTTGGATAGTTATGCATCAGGGTTTTATAGAGGGATCTTCTTATTTTTCTCAAGTGTTACATCAGGACATAAACACCCTATAATTTTCTAATGGCTCCACTCTATTACAATATATGGATGATTTATGGCTCTGATCCTCTACTAAAGAGAACTCTTTAAAAGATTTTATTTACTCCAACAGCTAGCTCAAGAGGGATGTAAAATCTTTATGGACAAACTACTACTTCCTGAAGAGATAATCCATTAATCAGGTCATGACTGAAATGCTAAAGAATCTTACCTATCACCTAAATGAATAAAACTGATCCAAGAATTCCTTAAGCACATGACAAAACGGCAATAGTTGTTTCCTTGGGCTGGTTCCTTATTGCCATCTCTGGGTTCCAAAGTTTTCATTATTGGCCCAAGTTCTTTATGAATTAACAAAAACTAATACACCTAAATATTTACTTTGGGATGACTTTTGTGAATGGGCTTTTAAATAATTTAAGATGACCTTATTATCACTCCCAGACTTGGGGCTACCAAATTATACTAAGCCATTTACTGTATTTATTTATGAAATAAATGGTAGCCTCTTGGCTTACTAACACAAGAACATGGAGGGAAATTAAAACCTGTTTCCATTTTATGTCACAGTTAGATGCTTTGGCTTGAGCATAACCTGCCTATTTAAAAGCAGTAGCTGCAGCAGCAAAAACAAAGCATCTGCATGAATAACACTGAGCAGTGATGTATATTTACCAACCCCTCATGCTGAAAGTTGCCTAAAGCAGTCATATGATATATATTAAACTGTAGCCTTAATTTTTAGATTTAGTTAATGAATAATTAACTTTCTCATTATGAAATTATCAGTGGAACACCTATGTCAATTGGCCTCCATGTTAACATTGATCCCCTGCTTCCCCAGCAGGAAACAAGTCAGTATTGTAAATCTCTAATGAATTATGGAAAAGGTTATCTCCAATGACTGTAGGATGCTTTTCCAGATCTAAATCTCCCTCAGATGACCCACACCCTAACTTCCAGAGATTGGGTAAACTGGAAGGGACATTAATGCAAAACAGCTCTTGAACCATGCTGGAAGGGACCTTACCAGATACTCTTCACTTCTGACACTGCAGTCAAATTAGAAGAGAGTGAACCCTGAGTTAACACCTCCCAACTGAACAAGGCTTCCCTTCCAATGACTGGACTTGTGACGAAACCAAGGACCTACAACTAAAGTTTACCAAGACAAGAAGTAGATGGTTTCATGAGGTGGATAGCCTCTGCCCAATTTCACAGAACATCACCCCATGAACTCCTACATTCCTGTCATATTCCTGGCATATTCCTAATCATATTATTCCTTAAAATTATTATTGCATTTTTATTTCTTCCACATCCTTTTGCACACATTTTCCATCCTGAATAGAAAATATTACCATCAAAGATGTTTAACATGTTCTGTTTGCTTCTTTCTTCCTCTTTGTCCAAGTATGGAAAGAAAATAATAACATTTACTTTTCCCAGGCCATTGCAACAGGGGGAAATCTAAATGACTGTTGGATCTGCCAGTATAAACTCTTATATGGCCATGGTCCACAGGATCCTGGTATCCTGCCAGTGACCAATTTTGGGGGAGATTCAAAATTCTATGGTATCTTATAGTCAAGCTAGCAAAATTACTCATACTTATAGAGTCAAGCTTTATAACAGCATTTTTCACCCATGCCTTATTTTAAACTTACAAATATTGTAAACATACCAGGCCTATTCCCTGATGGCCAGACTTATTATGTATTAACACATGATTGTTCCAGAGCTTAATCTCACTATAGTACCACTTGTCCTCATGTCATCAATCTAAGACCTGATGGGACAGCATCCACTATGTATAGCTTTCCATTTTAAAATAATATTTTGAGAACTTTTAGATATTGGAAATGGTGACAATTCAATAAGAAATGCATAGTTAAAAACAAGCATTCCCCAAACAGATAATCAAATCCTCACAGGTATTCTATGCACACCTTTTGGTTGCACTTTTGTTTGTGTAAGGGTCAGAAAGCATGATCCACATTCTCCACATGCCTCAGCATTTCAATGTATAAACAGTTGGTATATGTCAAGAAAATGTGGATTAAAACTCTTAGTAGTTCCCTTTGAAACATAAAAATCTGAAGTTTCACACTGTACCACTCAATTAACATTCCTTATCCAAATGTCAGTTGCCAGAGGGAGTTGTCAATGATGCTGGATGTGTCCCTTTCATTAGACTCTTAATTCCTTGGTTAAGAGTTAAAATAAATGGAAATATGATCAGAAATTTATCAATAACAGTAGGGGAATTGATGAGTCCATTGCAAAAGCTATTGCTGCACAATAAAATCTTTAGATTCTTTAGAAAGTATTATTTTAGATAATAGAGTTGCCCTTTACTTGCTGGCTGAGCAAAGAGACATTTGTGCAGTTATCAATACCAACTCTTGTACTTGGCTAAACACTTCTGTGGAAGCTGAAATACAGTTACATGAAATAGTCAAACAAGCCATGAATCTTTTTTTAATTTCAGTTGGCTCAAGTCCTGGGAACTTTGCCTTTGAAGCATGATGCAAACATTGGGCATTTTACTATTCATAGTAATCATACTAGTCTCCCTGATGCACTGTATACACCCAGCCATCTCACCAAATGGTGTCCATCTGCCTAGAAGGACAGAAGCATGATGAGAGCTAAAACAGCCAGACCCTGGACATCTCTAACCGAGAGTTCATCACCTATGAGAGTCATCTGGACCCAACAGATATTAACTGTGAATAGTGCTAATGCCTTAAATTAGCTCTGCCCTCAGCTTGGCTGAGGTCCAGATCAAAGAGGGGGAAGTGATAAATAAAATCTAGTAGGCCCAACATGGAGGTGCCCAGCTAAACAACACATCAGGAAAATAAAAGTGAAGCAAGTTTCTATTTCATGTAAATGCCTGCCTCCCTCAGAAAACCCAATTTAAATCTCTCTCAGATGGTCAAACCCTAATTTCCAGAGATTGGGTATACAACCCATCAACTAACATCAGCTAACTTCCTCATTCCTAAGCAACCACTTGCACTGTACTTTCCAGTAGAAATGCTCTCCCAATGTACTTGCTTATTCTGCCTATAAAAACAAATCGTTCTCTTTGTTCAGTGTTCAGTGGAAACCCTCTCTTCCTTAAGGTGATTGGGGTCTCCCTCATTCAGGAATTGATTTAATTAAACTCTCTGAGGTATAACCTAATTTTGCTCAAATTTTTATTTCAACAATAGCAAAGGAGAGCTAGAAATACTTAAATAGCTTTGTACAGTTGTTTAGTTCTCAATGGTGATGTAATAAATGCTTACCAACACATACATGATGATCAACTGTAACTTAGATAAAATTCAATTGTTCAGCACAATCTGTAGCTTACAAGTGATGTGTTCACAGTTTTGTTATGTTGTGTTTTTGATTTTTGTTTATTTTAGAATTCAGGAATTATTTCTAGATATGGTCTGTGATAGGTGTTTTCCCTCTTCCTTTTGTTCTGTCCTCACCTAATCAGCCTAAAACCACTAGAGACACACCTGAAGTCCAAGAAAGTCAGGTTTATCAACTCACTGCAATAAGAAAGGCTGAAAAGCAGAAGAACCATAGTGTGTCCTGTTAAACAAAGTTAAAAAGTGATACATTTTGTGGAAGTGAGGCTTTTAGGTGAAATTTAAAGGAAAGAGAGTTTTCATAGTCTTAAAGTGAAGCAGGCCTATATGTACTGGGGTAAACATTTGATCTGGGCTGTTAACTGAACACAAAGGCTGTTTCCTTGGAAACTACAAAACTAAGATAATTGTAGAATTTTCTATTGAGAAACTCCTTATATCCAGCACTGCATGGGGGTTGGAAATTAAGGCTGTGTGTTTATATCACAGTGATTTAGGCACTCCAAACAAAGGTGGGGTATTTCATTCTTACCGTTATAATTTTAAACAGCAGAATTTTTGATAATCTAAATTTTAAAGAATAAACTTCCTCAGTTAGTAAGAAAACACTAATTATTCAAAGAAGGGAATTATGTGACACTTTACAAAAGTAACATGTCCTTAGCTGTTTATAGTTTCCTGTTATATTTGAAGCTAACTTTTTTATTGCCTTCTATTTTAGTCTAATAACAGCCAAGCAGAATTTTGTTTTCTTATTCTCAGCCAAAGTTTTACATTTTCAGTTACATCACTTGTTTAATTGGATTGTTTGATTTGTTTTAAAGAGCTTTTCAAAAATTTGTTGAATTCATTAAACATCTGAATTTCCTAAACACTCTCAGAGAGACAAAAGACACAGATTAACATATTGAAAATCCAGAGCATGTATACCTTTCTTGTTCTAGTAATTTCAGTTCTTTGACTCAAATGACTGATAAGATTCTGAAGCCACCCATACAGAAAGATCTATCAAAAGTTGCCAATATGGTTACTTCTCTTTGAACTAACCCTAAGTAATCACAAAGGAGTTTTATTATTTCAACTTCTCCCAGAAGGATCATCATCACGTACAAAATTGCTTCATAGCAAATTTTTGTCAGTATGGAGCTAATTATGAGAAAAAGTGAGGTAGAGAATATTGAGACACAGTGAGTTAAGCTGAATGTGATCATGACAGGACGTGGTCAAAGTGAAAAGACAGAAGGCAACAGATAAACACTGTGAATAAGTTTAAAGACAATGGAATATTGAGCTAATCAATGGTTAATAAATGTTAAGAGTGAGAAGAGCACCATGAATTCATAAGATATCCAAACAAGCAACAACAACAAAACTGAAAAAAAAGGACATAGAAAGAATGATGGCAATAAAAAAATAGGAAATTTCAAAGAAGAAAATCATGGAATAAGAAGAATAGGGAAAAGGACAGAGTTTATGAAATGCACATGTATGGTAGAAAGAATTGCACTTGGGTAAGTGAACAAGGTTATTTCATACTTGGGATGTTCTATCCAATACTTGATCAATGGGCAAATCTGTAATCACAAATTGGTCCTATATAACAGGACCATCATAAAATACAGTCAATACCTCAAATCTCCCTTAATTCAGAAACAATTTACATGTAGTTATTTTTGTGTAAATATTGCATGTTTGTGTGAAAAATATACATATCTTATGTATCCAAAATCAGACTTTCCAAATATAAGAAATTAAAAGTATTTAGTTATCTTGTTCAGTAAATTTTTATAAACTACTCTGTATAAAGCTAATTATCTTGTTGAATTGAAAAATCTAAAGGTCATAAATTCAACAAATTAAGCTATTTCTTTTCTTGAATTTCTTAACTCCTATTGTCAGACATATAGAACCCCATTTTAGAATTAATATTAAAGATACTCAACTATAGAGCAGTTCATAAATGTGCTAAAATGCGGGACATAATCATTGCATACTTCCACAATTATCAGTTCATGATATTGGGCAAATTCAGCATTGTAACTGGAAGTAAAATTTGAAAATACCATTTCATAATGTAGCAATTGCTATTCATTCTATACATTTTCTAATTTTCAATAATCTCAAATTGATTTCTAAATTTTAAAAATAAAAAATAACAGATCAGATTATTTTATTCACATAACTCTTTAAATTTAAGAGAGATTTTCATGCTACCAGACTTTGAAAATAACTTAAACCAGTGATATATATTTAAATATAAATTAAAATATCATTTATTTGAAGCTGCTAATCAGACACTTCAGGAAACTGTTAAAAAAAAATTTCCCTGAAAAACAGCAGAATGTTATGGTTTAAACTACTATGCTCTAGAGCTTGATCTCTGAGATTAATATTTGCACTTCCACTTGGACAACTTCTTTAGCATTTTGTTTAACTTTTTTTAATTTGTAAAACAAGTAGGATAATAAGAAAAGCTATAGGGTTTAGACAGATTGCATTAGAGAGTAGATTCATATGCTTAGAATAGTGACTGGCAAATAAGCTATTCACTACCAGCTGGCCATTGTTAGCTGTTATTATGAGTTGACATTTAAATGAGTATTCCTTGACTATGTTTTTATTAAAGAACACACGGACAATAATAAAGGACATTAACAATGAATTTTAGTACTTAAACTAGTAAACAGTTGTTACAAATGTTGATTGACCATGAATGACACATATGCTGAAAGATAATCTATTAACTCAAAGAAATTTACAAAAGCTTTTATTTAACATGTATTGCTATGGGTCATCCTGTCCTTTTATTTCCCTGTTTCATCCCCCAGAATCTAAATTAAGAAAATTTATTTTTTCTTAATTGGTTTAATTAATTAGTAATCTAGGCTCTTTAACTACAAACAATGCAAATCTTCGAAAAATCATTACATCTCCATTATTTTCAGGTTCTTAATTTAAAAATTATTAGACTTCTAAATCCTTGCTTCTCAAAGTGTGCTCCCTGACCAGTGACAACTCCATTAAGCATGTGTGTAAGATAGACTCACAGGCCACATTCAAGTTTAATAATTGGACCCTGCATTCTGGCAACATCTCCAGGTAATCCCTATGCTAATTAGGGCTTGAGAAGCACTCTGTAGAAGACTTAGAAGGCCCTTTCTACCAAAGCATAGGCCCGATTAATGTGTAGACTCATTTTGCATTCTAAATATACTCACTGACTTGGATCCATGCAGTAAAAACTATGAGATTTATTTAAGAGGCGACCTTTGGTGTATATAAGAGTATTAACCATGAGGATGGAAAAGGGAGCATTCTTTCATAACGTAATGCCAAGAGTGAAGGCACCAAAGTTGAAAAAAAAATCATGTGTCCTAGAAGTAGCTTGTCCATTGTTCAAAATGAAATACTTATTGGTATATGGAATGAATCTATGTGATGTTGGATTTATGGAAATCTTTGAATGTCAACTTAGTAAGTAAATATAAAACAAGATCCAGAATAGAACAGTGAGAAAGGAAATCATTATAAATCTATTATTTTTTAAATTATTAATGTTTATTTCTAAAAGATATTGACAATATTGAACTTTAACCAAGCCCAGTAATCCAGCAATCCTTACATAAATCCCCCCAAACTTTTGTATTCTATAAGGCTTATTGCCAACAAACACCCTTCCCCATACAAGTTAAATAAGAATAACAGATGCTTTCTTATTTACCTATGATAACGGTTACAAATTCCCTTTCTTTCTTTCAAAACTGATTACCTGAGCTATTTGCCTCACTGATCAATAAGAACCTAATGCTTGTTAATCAAACTGTATTTGGTTAAGCTTTTGACTTTCTGCAGGCCTCTGAACTTTGTCTCAACCTCAGCCTGAAGCCAGCATGCAAGCCCTCCTTAGAGCTTCATACTGCCCCTCACCTCCAGAGAATAAGCTGGTATCAGTGTAAAATATTCCCTGATCTACTATCTGATCACACCACCCTTTCATCCCACTTCTCCAAACAGACTGTTTTTAGCTGGGCTTGCTTACTTGTCTCTATAAAGAAAAGCTCTTTTTGCCCTACTCTTGAGATGTTTGCAGATCTTATGGTCAGAACGTTCTCCTTATTGCAATAGTCCTTTCCCTCCACTTGCAATAACCCATTCAAATAAATTCTCTCCAAGTCAAGTCTGGATTTGTTTTTTATTTGACACTACTTTTGAGGACAGAGACTATAAAATAGAAGATCATTTCAGAAGCTATTACTGCCAAACATGCATGTGACAGGAACTTGGATTTCAGAGGCAGCTTTTTGAACAGAGACACAATTACATTTTTTTTTTCATTCAAGAGCCTTTCAGGAAAAGTCTATTTAAAAAGTAGTTGAGTCCACAGGAGACACCAATATCAGGAGGATTTATTTAAGATTCCGGTTTCTAGAAAGGATTTGGTCTAGATTTGCACTAGATTCTGCCTCTGGATAGCTGACAGCACTAGACACATTATTTTCTTTGTAAAATGAAGAATGGGCTAGGTAACTACTAAGGTTTCTTCTTTCCATTCATCTGTTAGTTCATCCACAAATACTTGTTAAGCCCCAACTGTGAGTCAGAGACATTTCTGGGAGTGAAGGATATATTTAAAAAAAGAAAGAGAAAAAGTTGTTGAGTCCAGAGGAAATTGTCAGCTCTAAGTGGGTTTCCATATAATCTATGAGTGGAGCAATTGCATGGTAATGGCTAGAACAGTCCAATGGAGGCAGAGAGACTGGGTTGAATCTGGACTCTGAAGTGCAATGCCAAGTGCAGTCTTTGCAAAATAGCTAACATTCTTTGAACATTAGTTTCCTAATCTGTTCATTGGTAATATTAATACAAGTCTCATAGTTTTTCAAATTAAATGCCATTAACCAGGCACAGTGTTGGTGAAATATGATAAAAAACAAAATCTTCTTCCAACCCAGAAAACACTGTATAAAAGCAGAAAGAAAGAAAAACAGTTTTATTATTAAATAAGCATGATATCAGAATATGATGCATCACAGGCAATCCAATAAAGAGACTGCAAAGAAAGAAAGAAATATCATTTTAGATAGCCAAGCAGATTCAAACTATTGCATACATATTCCCAGGATAAACAATAACTAGTCCCCAACTAAGAGGACTTGACAGCACCATTTGTCATACACAGTGCACCTTGAATTCACCTATAATTGAGGTGGTCTTTGTTTTCGCTAATTGCCTTTATCCAAAGAAATAGTTAAACTCTCATGGCTCTATGCCAGTTACATAGTTACAATTAGGATACAGACACTTAAAATCCCATGGAAATGGGGCGATAAGGATGTTAACTTCCTTGATGTTTACATTTCAGACAGATGACACACAGGTCCTTTGAAAAAAGACATTCCTGGGTTGAAAAGCTGGCATAAAACTTATTTAGCTTTTAAAAAGATATAATTCTCAAAGGGACAGAGAAAGGATTTACAGTTATAATTTTTCTAAGGACGGTTCTAAGAAAAGAGAAGGGTGTGAGTCTCTTTCTATTTCTGCACGGGGGAAAATTAATGTATTCCTTTTTTTTCATTTATTTATGTTTACCCTTACAAAAACTCCAGTCACAGAGCAGTCACTCAACAAACATTACACCCTTTCTGAATGGCTACATTCAGTTATTGACACTCTTTCTTGAATCAGATTCTTTTTATCTTTCTAGGAATGTATGATTGCTTCAAAGGCTTTCAGTTTCTAGTCTATGCTTCCTGGTTTATTTCATTACCACAATGGGCACAAATAATGAAACGCTACCCCAAGAATTTCTCCTGCTGGGATTTCCAGGGTCCCACACCCTTCAGCTCTCTCTCTTCCTGGTTTTTCTGTTGATGTACATCCTCACAGTCAGTGGTAACCTTGCTATCTTGATTTTGGTGAGCACATCCCACCAGCTACATACACCCATGTACTTCTTTCTGTGTAATCTTTCTTTCCTGGAGATTTGGTATACCACAGCTGCTGTCCCCAAGGCCCTGGCCATCCTATTAGGGAGAAGCCAGACCATATCATTTACTGGCTGCCTGTTGCAGATGTACCTTGTTTTTTCATTAGGCTGCACTGAATACTTCCTCCTGGCAGCCATGGCCTATGACCGCTATTTGGCTATCTGCTATCCCCTACACTATGTGGCTATCATGAGCAGCCTGCTCTCAGCACAACTGGCCCTGGGTTCCTGGGTTTGTGGCTTCATGGCCATTGCAGCACCAACAGTTCTCATCAGTGGCCTCTCTTTTTGTGGTCCACGTGCCATCAATCACTTTTTCTGTGACATTGCCCCTTGGATTGCCCTGGCCTGTACCAGCACACAGACAATAGAGCTTGTGGCCTTTATGATTGCTTTCCTGGTCATCCTGAGCTCCTGACTCATCACCCTGGTCTCCTACTTCTACATCATCAGCACTATCCTCAAGATCCCCTCAGCCAGCAGCAGAAGCAAAGCCTTCTCCACATGCTCCTCTCATTTGACTGTGGTGCTCATCTGGTATGGATCCACAATTTTCCTTCATGTCCGTACATCAATCAAAGACTCCTTGGACTTGACCAAAGCAGTCCATGTCCTGAACACTGTGGTGACTCCAGTTCTAAACCCTTTTATCTATACTCTCCGCAACAAGGAAGTAAGAGAAACTCTGCTTAAGAAATGGAAGAGAAAATAAACCACCTATAGTATAACAGATGTCTTCTAAATTGTTTCCACCCATGCACAAAGGTGTGAAGTAAGAATATGAAAAATAAGGGCTAATCTTCCTTAACATGGGGGAAGAAAATAAAAAACCTGAAACGTAAATAAACAAAAAGATATGGTTTGTTTCCTCTATTGTCACATATGATAGGAATGGGAGCTTTTGATATAACGAAACTGAACATTTTTTAAAAAACTCTAATTTTATTGAATTTGCCATTTATATAATTAAGTGTACATATATAGTAAGCATGGTGTTTTACTAAATAAACTATAAACTCCTGTTTTTTTTAAGATTCTTTGTACACAATTTTGAGAAATATACTTTGGAAATATGGAATATGAGAAAAAGGTTGAATGAATGAAAGTATAAATGAAATAAAAATGTTCAATTATTTCAACATAGTATTTTTTATAAAATTGAGTAAAATAAGTACATATGTGATTAGAAGCTAAAACTTATAATGTGCTACGTTTGTTTAACAAAGAATGGTAATTAAGGAATCAAAAAAGCTGGAGATGAGAAGCAAAAAGATTAAACAGGACGGAATGAGACATTGGATAAAGCAATAGCACTTATATACCTAACAATGAATTGTATTTAGCAAAGGAAAATAAAATTTTTCTGACTGTTAATGTAAGTCAGTCAATAAAGTTAGGGCATCCTGTGGCTTCAGAGACAAAATAACTTATTGTTAATTATATTAGTTGTTGGATTTCCCTCTAAAGATATACATCCCGAGGTACTTTCTTTTCAACCATCAACACATGAAATGTTCATTTTTCTCCCTTTATCTCTTTTTCTATGGCTGTGGATTAGAACCTGAGCCAGGCTGCAAAAGTATTCTGTTTATTCTGCTCCAAATGTAAAAGATGATTTCTCCTTTTCCAGAAGATCTCTTAGAACTGAGTAGCAGCTACCCCCTTAAACCCTGTTTCTAATACTTGAAACCTCTCTTGGGTCCCCATTCAAACATGGAATAGGCTAAATATTTGAAGGAAATAGGAGAAAATATTTCATTGTCAGAGCCATGAATATAAATATACAAATGTTATTACTATATTGATATTTTCTGCCTCTTATGATACCATAATGATACAAATTACAGTTGTTGTGCTTCCTTCAGTTGTTTGCTGAGTACAAGTTTCAAATCCATAACTAGAAGTGAAGAATTTCTAAGGTTATTTCTTTGGAATTTCTGAAAATCAAAACTACTAATAAAAACCAGATTGTTCTCCTCTAAGAACAAATAGCATTTATGTCTCCATGGAAGGTCGCCAAATTTCAAAATCCTGTCAGTGTTCTACATATTAAAAAACATGGAATATAATCACTAAAGAGGTAAAGTTAGGGAGAATAAGCCCTAAACTTGAAAGCAAACTGAAAAAAATAAACTTAATCATACTTCATGTGAATTTCATAAACAGACTGAATAAGATAAAAAGAAGAAAAGATGAAAGAAACAACCCTGGTAAGTAATGAATATAGTGTTCAACTATATATAATCAATTTAGGATAAGGTGAAGTACAAGAATATTGCAATCAAATTCTGAGCTACTTTTACTATGTTTATTTTTGAATGTTATGGGTGAGGCCATTCTGACAATATTTTAGATGTATTATAAAGCTAGAGGAAATGAACATGAAATGCTCCAAAAGTCAAAACTACACAAGAAGGTACATCTGTGAAGTGCTACTTCTTCTCTTTTATCTTTCATACTGTCCCAAATCCCCACCTTCTCTAGGTAATTTATCAAATTGTTTCTGACTTATTTTCTTTGTGTTTCTTTTTGTAAACATGAGAAAATATGTTTTCTATCTGTTGTTTTTTTCCACATAATTGTGAGTATATTATATATGTTTTTTGTACTTTTTACACATATATATATAT
>JAQZBX010024282.1:0-30281 GCA_029593785.1 Cabassous unicinctus
GCACACAGTCTGTCCAGTCTGAAAGACAAGCTTTCATCGCTATATAAACCTCTTTAAAACAAGGTAGAAAGGCTGTCATGATGCTTCCAGGATAAATAAAGGCATCAGCAAGCATTGCAATTTGCTTCTATTATGTTCTCATCCTAAAGCTATTTTCCTAGGCTTGTACAACTTCCAGCACAATTTAAAATTGGAAATCTATGAAATGAGACAGGTTTTTTAGTGTTACATGTAGAATAAATAAAACACACATGTATATTTTTTCAGAAGTTCACAAAATTGAGAACATCAAAATATCACCCTCCATCCAGAACTGACAGCTGATCATATTGATTTTGTCTTATCAAAAATAAACATAAGAAAGCAATATAGATAAATTTCAAGTTTTCCCCAATCCCTAGTACCAATCCCCTCTCCCATTCAAAATGGCAAATTCTATAGTAAATTTAGTATATTAGATCAGTTTTTTATATTTCTTTCTATTCACTTATTATGTCTATTTCTCTGCAGCTATACCTATGACTAAGGTTTTATTCTCTTAAAAAGGTACATGTTAATAGAAATTGTTCTTTTCAGTGGTAATTATGGTGTAACAAACAGGGTTAGATGTGGTAGCTGAAAAATTTGCATCTGCTTCAAAGTTAGATATATGCACTTTGTGTGTTTTTACTTTTACTTTTTTGACAAGAATCCCTAGTTACTTTATTGTACATATGTCCAAATAGATATTGGATAGTATGTCCAAATGGCAAAGTGTTTGATTTTGTACATTAGAGTTTGCTTCCACCTTCATGCCTTTATTTGTTTAAGCAGAAGAGACCTTACCATATTATGCACTCTTATTACATCTTTTTAAGGATAAATGAACACCTATACATTCTTTGTGTTAATTCATGGAAATTGGACACCTAAAATGCTGCTTTAGAATGCATTTGAGTCCTCTTAGTGCAATTTACATTAAAAAAGATGCATTTCTTTCTCATTTTCCATCACTCTACTTATATCAATAAAGACTGCAGTATTTCAACCAATTATCATAAAGAAAAGGGAAATAATCAGTTAGGACATAAAATAAAAATCCTTTTAGAAGGACTGGAAAGATGGGTCCAGTCCTGTAGTTTAGAAAGAATTAAGTTGCTCATTTTAGGGAGTTGCATTTGCTTTCTTTAAGGCATGACTATTATGAAAAAGATCAACAACTAAAGGATCCTGGCCCTGCTTTGCTTGAGCTTCAGAGTATTACCCTAATCCCAAATTATTGCCTCAGATTAAAAAGCATAATATATTACGGGAAAGGTCTATTTTAACAGATAAAAGTCCAGCATTTCCTCTCCTCCCTCAAACTTTTCTATCTTTTACCTCTGAAGAGCAATTATAGATAAAAAATAAAAATCAAAACTAAATTACTGGATTCTCACACACTTGAAATAAATTTTCAAGAAATTTGATGGTTTCCAGAAAGTGTAGATGTTTTTGTCTAGCCTAACAAACAAACATTGGTGGGAGAAATTAAAAAAAAAAAAGAAATGTTTTGTTTTTATCAAACGTCCATAAATGCCAAAGAAATTCCATTTTTTTCCCAGAAATCTTCTCTTGCTCACTACAATCAGAGTAACCTTTTCTTATTCTAAAATCCCAAAACATTGTTTTCTATTCCTCTGCCATTTTCTACCTAGTATTTTAGTTATTAATGCCCATGTCATCTCCAAAAGTTTATTATAAACAAATGAGTCTAAACATTTTAAAATGTTCAGTGACTAGAAAAGTACCTGGAAGTTAGTAGACATTTAAAAATTATTATTCTTTTATTTTTTAAATAAATGGATTGTCAGATTAATATTTTAGCTCACAATAAATAACTTACTCTGTTCTTAAAGACTTAAATTATAAAGGATTAAGTAATAATAATTAGTTTCTAAAAAATTTTTGAGGGTTAATCAGTAGTTTTCAAACTTTAGCTTTCAAAAAAATTACCTGAAGAAGCTGTTAAAATGCACATTCTTAGACTCCATTCTTACTGACTCTAATTCAGCAAGTAGCAGCCAGGATTCTGCTTTGTAACAAGCACCCCAAGTGATTCTGACACAGGTGAGCCTAGACTACTCTTGGAAAAATATTTTGCTGGACAGTGTGTTTCATGCTCTTCAGGCATTATATCATTAATATCCACAAATTAGCAATACTATGAGGTGGCCACTAGTTTTATACTGTTTCATAGATGAAAGAACCAGGTTTTCATAGGCTAACTAAAGGGTCAGAACCTATCTTAGTTTCCTCACTGCTATGACAAATACCACACAGTAGGTTAGCTTAAACAACAGGGACATATTAGCTTATGGTTTTGGAGGCCAGAAGGCTTGTTTTGCTGGTGGGGAGGGGTAGGTAGTTTACTGGTTGGCTGGCAATCCTTGAGGTTCCTTGGCTTTCCCACCACATGGTGCTGTCCTCTCCTTTCCCTTCTGCATTCCCGCAGACTTTCTGGTTTCTGGCTTCTCCCCGTGGCTTTCTTTTACTGTCTGAATTTCTTCTTATATAAGCCTCCAGTGAGAAGATTAAGGAACCCCCTCATTCAATTGGGCAACACCCTAACTAAAACAACATCTTCAAGAGATCCCACTTATAACGGCCTCACAACCACAGGAATGAAGATTGAGAAGACAAACATGTGTTTTTGCGAGGGGAGCGGGGGAGGAGGAGAGGGGAGTCTATAATTCTACCTACTACAGGTTGTCTCAGATTCTACTACCTTGTGCTTAACCTGTAGTTCTTGCCTCACGGTGGAACTCTGACAGATTAACAAGGTAATCTATGAGAGATTTGGAGGCAGGACCTAAGATCTGTCAAAAATGGAGTCTGTAATTGTTTTCAGTTCACAGAAGCATCATTCTAGAGGGAAAATTATGATTATGAGAATAGCTAACTTAGAGGATTTTGGCAGGAGGTTATTTAAAGAATGATATATGTTGGTAATGGGATGACAGAAAGACAGTGCAAGCTGATCCAGTGGTGGGTTATGTTTGCTGGGAGGTGGACAGGCTTTAAATTGCACAGGGCCATAACAGACAAAATTCCTATTGGTTTTAAATGACAGTTACTGAATATATAGTAGAATATAATAAACATAGACTAGAATAGACTTAGCACATAAGATGTAGAAAGTAGGCTCTATAATGACAGAGATTTTTATTTATTATGTTAATTGCTATACCCCAGTGCTTAATACAGTGGCCGGTAGTAGGCATTGAAAAATATTTGTTGAAATTTTTTTGGAGTAAATCAGGAAATATATTGCAATATTCAATTATCATTAGTTCCTGCCTAATATAGGCTCCTGTCAGAGGAAGTTCTGTTGAATTAAGTACCCCCTGCAAAAAAAAAAAAAAAAAAAAGGAATAGTCTTTTGCCACCTTCACTGGTAAGCAGGTTTGTTAAAATTTCTAAATGTATTAAAGGCCATTCTATAACAAATTTGGAAGCCACTCTGTTTTGGAGGAATTCTGAAATGCTTCATAAATGAAATGCCTGACTGAAGAGTTTGAAGAGAATGAAGATTTTATATCTACTTTGCCACAAATAAATGATAAGAATACTTCACTTAGGTTACATTAATTCATTTGCAAAGAAGGGAGTAGCTTATGGTTAATAACTGAATTAGAAGCTGAGATTATCATTTGGCAATATTTTTGGTTATTATCTGGTTATTATCTAGTTTGACCTATTGTGAAATCATTATATTTTTTGTTTGTTTGTTTGTTTTTTTTAAAGAATGTTAACTACTGAGATTCTTACCAGGGTAATAATTTTCATGCTACATTGAAGATATATTTATTTTTATATGTACAACATCTATCATTGAATAAAGATGAATTACTATATTGGAGTTGTTCATTATGGATAAAATCTCAAGGAAGAAGACATCAAATAGATAAGGTAAAAGAAGCTCAAAAGCATGAATCGTTTCTATTCTACCAATGGAACCCCCTTTTGAAAGTTGCTATGTACATTCCAGGAAAACTAGTTATCCTAGAATCACAGAGTGTTCAAAACTTAAGGAATCTTAGAAATTGTCTGCTCCACCTCCTACATTTTATTGAAGAAACAGATCTAAAAAGTTTAAGTAATTTGCCTAACACCACTGTTTCAGTGTCCTAGGCTGCTGGAGTGAATACCATGAAATGGTTCAACTTAAACAATGGAAATTTATTAGTTTATGGTTTTGAGACTAAAAGAAAGGCCAAACCAAGGCATCATCAAGGTGAATTTTTCTCCCAGAAGACTGTGGCATTCTGGGGCTGTCTGCTGGTGATCCTTGGTCCTTAGTTTGTCACATGGAAAAGCACATGACAGCATCTCCTGGTTTCTCTCTTCTCTTCTGGGTTCCATTGATTTCAGTTTCTGTCTGCTCCCTCTGTGGCTTTCTCTCTATATGATTTTCATTCTATTATTAAAGATTAAGACTCATCCTGATTGAGGTTGGTCACACCTTAACTGAAATAGCCTCATCAAAAGGTCCTACTTACAATGGATGATAAGAATGGATTAAATTTAAGAACATGTTTTTCTGAGGTACTTAAAGCTTCAAATCACAACATCCACCTTTTGATGGAGCTAGGAGAAGAATATTGATGATATAGATCTTAACTCAACTACTACTTAAGATATACTACGATAAATAAATATTATAGGGCACTTAATTTCTAGTACCATAATGGAGGGGCAAATTTTGTGGTGAAAAGTGCCACAGACTTTGAGTCACAACACTTAAATTTCAATTATTTATATTTGACACATTCTAGTTGTGTAACCTTGTACAAATTACTTAATCATTCTCAGCCTAATTTCTTATCTGCAAAATGGAGATAATAAAGCTGGTCTTATTTACTTCTTAGGATTGTTCTGAAGAACAAATAAGTTAGTGCCCATGAAAGGATATCAAGCCATCCTCTTATATGCAAAAGCATGTTTTGATTAGTGTATTTATTAATGCAAAAATACCATCTAGATCACTAGATTATATAATCTAATCATCAAGAAAATATATGTGCACAAAAATCAGATGACAATGTAGAATGGGAAAAGTGTATGTGAAAGGAATGGGTAGATTGTCGAGGGTGTCTGAAATGGGATGACCTGCTGCTTCTGGCTGGGTTGTTAGGGGTTTTCATCATGCCTGATGTTGAGTTAGACCTTAGAGTCAGCTAAATGATTATAAAACACTAAAAACAACATTTCATAAATAAATAATGCCTGTACCCTATAATATTAGGTGCTTAATAAATGTTTATGAGCACATCAAAATTTATTGAAGCATCAGTTTCATGAGATGCACAACACTGAAAGTGAAACTCTGCCACCAAGATAATGGTTTTATTTTGATATCCCACAATTTCTACATTTGCTTTAATCCGTTGCTCAGAATGAAAAACTCACTTCTTCCTTTCTCCTTTTCTTTCTTTCTTTCTTTTCTTCCTTCCTTCCTTCCTTCCTTCCTTCCTTCCTTCCTTCCTTCCTTCCCTCCCTTTCTTTCTTTCTTTCTTCCTTTCTCTCTTCTTCCTTTCTTCCTCCCTCCCTCCCTTCCTCCTTTCCATCCTCCCTTCCTCCCTTCCTCCCTTCCTTCCTTTCTTTTCTTTCTTTATCAATCTATCAATCTATCAATCTTTCTTTCCATATATCTAGTGGGATAGGCAGCTTTTGAAATGGTTCCCAATGATCCTTACCTCCAATTGTCATGCCCTTGGGTAATATCCTCCCTATTATGTGGGCTGGACGTAGTGACTTGCTTCTAATGAAAAGAATCACACAAACTTGATGGGATGCCACTCCTGTGACTAGTCTATTCTGTGACAGACTGACTTGCATTTTGCTTGCATGCTCTCCCTATTGATTTCTCAGCATGCACACTGTGAGGAAGAGGCCCAAGGAAGTACAAGGAACACAGGGTGGCCTCCAGCCAACAGCTACTGAGGAACTGAGGTTCTCAATCTAACAACTATGAGAAATTAAACCATTTGAACAACCACATGAGTGAACATAGAAGCAGATCTTTCACCAGTTGAGCCTTGAGATCATTATCGCTTTAGCCAACACCTTGATCACAGCTTGTAAAAGACTCTGATACAGAAGACCCCAATAAGCCTGCCCAGATTCCTGAACTACAGAAACTGGGAGATGATAGATGCTGTTGCTTCAATCCACCAAGTTTTGTTGTAATTTGTTTTGCAGGAAAATCTAACTAATATGCTAAGCTGTGAGGGAATGGTTCCAAGGGAAACCTCCTGTTTTAAGTCATGAGAGCTCATTTGAAGTTGCTTGAGATGTGATTTCCCCAATGACAAGAGAGCATACAATGGGTATTCAATTTATTTGTAGAATAAATAAATAAATATTTATTTATTAATAAATAAACCAAAATAAATAAACCAAATAAATAAACCAAAATAGACCTGCAAATTCATACAAATTATCTGATTCTAACATGTTTTTCCCAGTGACTCAAATGGCAGAGAGTTCCTCTGAGCAGTAAATTCTACCTTCAAGAATAAATGGGGACTTAAGAATTTCCCTGAATGTTCCATGAAAGAAGCAAGAGATTATGTATTAGAGGCAAAGGCTGTGAGGACTTTTAAAGATACGTGCAACTCTAACAGCCCAGGTTTATTAAATTAGTCATTGATTCTTTGTTGTTTAGCAGTGAAACCTGTTAGGCCGTAAAGAATGCTATGGCTAGAGTGTAGTTTGAGTGTAGGGAGCCAAGTGAAGAGGTACATCTTACACCAAAATCTGCACTGGAGAGAGATTTATAAAGATTAAATAACTTTCCCAAGTTCCTATACACACTTTTGGCTAGGAGGCAAAACTGGACAGGATATATAGTTGTGCAATTTGGGAAAGACATCCAGACTGAGGGTATAAATATAGACGACTATCACATATATCTTTACAAGTCTCAGTTTACTCGTCTGCAAAATGAAGATAATAAAAAATAAACTCATAAAATTGGCAATATTTTATACAGCAAGCTTGTTTATGTGGACAAAGGGAAAGCCAAACCAAACAAAAAGTTCAAAATATATACAATTTTAGACTCTAAAAATTTAACCATCTATTAGAAATAATCATGTGCAACAGGAATTGCCTCACTAAATTTGTGCTAAGTTGTGGGGACTAATTATTCAATTCATGTTACATGTTCAGAATAATATCTAGCACAAAAAAAGCACTCAATAAATATTAACCAATATTATTATCATTTCACGTTTAAATAAACTTTATTCCCCATATTAAACAATACCAACTGTAATTTGTAGTTGAATAAATGAAGAATAAATAAATAAATGAATAAATAATAATGTAATTTTAAAAAATTAAGATGGTATTTTTCACCGATAAGATTGGCAGTTTTCAAGTTTTAATTTGTTAATTTCAAGTATTAGTGAAGACAGGAAGAAATAATACAACACATACACTGCTGGTGGGAGAAAAACTGGCATGGAATATTGGAGACCAATCTGACAGAAAGCATTCAGACGCAAAATGTGCATTGACTATGACCTAACAATTGTACTCCCTGCTACCTACTCCACAGAAAGACTTGCAAGTGTTCAAGGAAATAGGTAACAAGAAATTCTTTGTGACATTATTTGTAAAATAATATCAAATATTTTTAAAGTCCATCAAAGATGAAATGCCTTATTATTTTAATACCATGCAACAGTAGAAAAGAATAAACCAGAGCTATATGTATTAACAGACAAAACAGCAAATTTCAGAAACAAAGAATAGGATTGTGATACACACAGCCGACTCCTGAAAATACGATTTAGTTCTATGGAAAAATATGTATGTAAGTGAACAGAAAATAGTCTTCTATATAATGTACAAATAATATTATAATGGTTACTTCGGGGAAGCAGGCTGAATTTGGATATAGTGTTTAAAGGAGAAATGCCTGTTTTATCACAATAAGGTATTACTTGTGTATTTAAAAATAAATAAATTAATGACTTAATTGAAAAAACACCTTCTTTATTGGCACATTCAGTTCATGCTACCAAAACTCAGGAGACTAACTCTATGCAAAACTGTGGTGTTAAGAAAGCTTTTTCTTGGTTTTCTCTAGCTGCTTCTTTAGACACTCACACCTGCCTTTCTCGTCCTGAGTGGCATCATTACTGTCAAGATATTGCTCCTCTGGTGTAGGCAAAGACTTCACCAAATGGCCAGGAAAATAGCGAGTGCACTCAACAAAAGTTGGTTCCCTTCTCCTTGCTTTCCTTCTCCCTGCCCAGGGCACCAATCCTCCTAATTCCCACCTATTCATAAAATTCTGATGTCTTATTAGGTTATTAAAAAAAGAAAACAACTAAATCTTGAATGGCTGATAGCATTCTCATGCACTGGGTTACTTGCACATACAAGTAAGATGTGAGAAAGCTTAATATATGCATATTAAGAACAATTATAGGCTGTGTGACCAAATGAACTGAAGAATTTTGAGTCACATCAGGAAGATATTTGGGGCAAGTTTGCTAGGTTGTACACTCAGTGTGTAAACTTTACTCTGCCAACAAGGTGCTAACTGATCACTCATTGAGAAAACCATTTAACTTATTTGTAACTGATGATGCTTTTGATATCAGAAGAGGGAACTGCCTTTAGAACACCTTTCCTACATGTATGTATGGATAGATAACCTAAAATAAAACTAGAAGGAATGAGCTACAAAGAATATGTTTTTCATCTAGTGAAAAGTCTTAATGTTTAATCTATCCCTCAAATGCTCTAATAAAAAATACCCAAATATAAATGGTAATTTATCCCTATATATTTTCCCATGCACAGGATAACTTGTGAAGTAGTCTAGACAGGTCTAATTATCCCCAGGCCTGGTTTGATAATTCAGATGAGTATGACTAAATATCATACTGACTTTGATGAACACTATGGAAAACAGAAAGTGGCAAAAGGCAGAGTACAGGGATTCATGATACTTGGGGGGAAGGCCAGTCTAAATAATTGAGAAGTTGGAATTATCAAATTATAGAACATTTAAGAAGATAGTCTTGAATTATAGATATTTAGAATTATAGTTAATGGATGCCACTCTTTTTCACCTTAATCTAAGACTTCTTCTAAGTAATGATCCTATGGGATATGTGCTTTAACTTCTGTGAAAAAGTGATGCATAACAATCATATGGTTGGTTTAAATTATTCTTCTATAATTATTCCCTTATAAAAGCTAATACATTATTAGTTTACCTAGCAAAACCTTTATCACTGTTGATACAAAGTACTCTTTTGGCATAATCCTCTCAATTTTGAATTAGCTACAGGTGAATGAGTTTTAACAACATATGACATCATTCAACTCAAGAAACAGCAAATAGTTTTTTAACATCTATGTACAGCTTATTGGGAAGTGCAGAAATGAATGAGGCATTCTTAGTTTTCCAGGTTGCTATGACAAATGTCACACAATGGGCTGGCTTAACAACAAGAATTTATTTGGGTCAAGGTTTTGAGGCTAGAAGAAGTCCAAAATTGAGCCACCAGCAAGGCAATGCTTTTTCACTGAAGACTGTGATGTTCTGGTGTTGGATACCAGCAATCCTTAGGTTCCTTGCCCTTCCCATCACATAGCGATGTCTTCTCCTTTCTCTTCTAGGTTCCACTGACTTCCAGTTTCTTGCTCCTCAAGCAGGTATTCGCTTCATAAAGCCTCCAGTAATAGGAGTACGGCCCAATCTCATTCAGTTGGAACTCACCTTTACTAAAACTAACATCTTCAAAAAATCCTATATACAAAGGGTTTGTACTCACAGGAATGGACTAAGAGCATCCTCCTCCCCCCACCCCAGGGTACATAATTTAACCTACCATAGGCATTATTCCTCTACTTGGTAGAATCTACTAGGAGGGAAGAATTACACATAAGATAAAGACTATGAGAGGTGAAATGAAGTACTATTGGAGTTAGGGATAGAAGTATTTTCCAGATACAAAGTTAATACAGTTGATCTTGTTTTATAATGCATGTGTCATAAATGCTTCTCAATAACAAAGAACCACACATTTAAAAAGTCAGATATAGTAGGGCTGGTCTTTGAAATGGGAGTTATCCTTGTCCTCCAATCAGAATTATAAATGGAGTCCATCCAACCATTAAGTTTACACAAGCATAGCAGGAAGAAAAATGTCAATGATTCAGCACCACAATTGGAATCCTGAAAAATCATAGCACAACAAGCTTCCAACATCAAACTCCACAGTAGGTTTGTGAAATGATGGCCTCCCAAGGAGCTCTAATGGCAAGAGATTAAGACTCATTTTTAAAAGCATTTTCAGCTTGGGGACAAGATTCATTGCCATCCATTATCAAAGAGCATCAATATCAAAATCAATAACGATACTTCTAAATGCTATTAAAATATTGGCAATGAAGTCAAGTTCTTACATTTAAGCAAGCGAAACAAATGAAAAATTTTTTTGAAAAAGCCAGAACAGCTGCTATAAGATGAGGTGAAGAAAGCAATAAAGTACAAGATGGACAGCCAAAAAACTTCAAGGGCAAACTAAAGTATAATTTGAACCAATGTAACATTAACATCAACTGCTTCAGAACATCAGTAGTAGATGGCACCACTGGAGGGAACAATTAGTGATAGTGACTTGATTTTGAAAAAAATGAATGTTTACAACCAAAACAGGAGATAAAGTATATAACAACGACCAACTACAGGGCTAATAGCTTCTAATATCCTCATCAAAAGAACAGAATGTATGTGGGTCAGATAAAGGTAATTTTTAGCCTTCTTCATCCTCATGGAAAATACCATTAGTAGATAATCTTAATGAATATATAGGGTTCTAGTGTATGTCACAAAATGCAGTTCATTAGGTTGAACACTGAATGATTCAGACTAGAGATGTTTTCATAGACATTAAGAAATCCTTGTTGCACAGATGGAGAAGACAGATGCTGCTCCTTCTAAGTTCTCAAATTTTGGGGATCAAGTCACCCCATGATTTCTGTTTTAGCCAGATGTGATTTAAATATGGAAAAGGCATCTGATTTGGCGGTTGCTACTCAGGCTATTATAAAAAGTAAGTGGAGTAACTAAAGTTTTATATTAATATTGGGAAATAGGAGTTAACAGGAAAAAGGCCTTTTAGAAGTTGACCCAAGTTTTATCAATAGCAAAGCCTAATATAACACTATGTATCAAGCACTCGTCTAAATTTTTCCAAACATTAACTCATTTAATCCTCATAAAATTCTATTACGTAAAATAGAGCCATTGTACCAATGAGGAAACTGAGTTAATGAGAAGATAGACTTTCCCAAAGTTATATAACTAGTAAATGGTTATATTTTAGAGTGTTAAGAGCTAATGTATGATACCGGAAGAAATTTAAGGGATATCCTATTTCATTGTCTGGCAAGGATTCCCTTGAAATGGAAGGATAATTTCACTTACGTACAAAAGCCTGCATGGGAAAAACTTTCAAGGAGACAACATACTGACAGACTTTTTCAACATATTCTCTAACCATTATATGTGTATTTCCTTCAATCTAGAGAAGCTTCAAACTCTTCTTATGAGTGATCGTGATGTATATTACTAGCATAGCTGATAATTTATTTCAGTATATATTTACCTAGTTCCTTGCCTATATGCAAAGTATGAATGCTATGGGGAAATATAGAAATGAATATTGATATATAAGCCCTGTTTTTAAATTTTAGAACAAGAATTAACAATAAATGAAAATTAACTCTTTCAGCAACCAAATATTTATACCTGAATTTATGAGGAAAATACTTGTAAGTTATGTTGGACATTTTCATATTTTAATAAATAAAATATCCTTAGCACATGTTAGGTATGAAGAACCCAGTCTCGAATGTACAGTGACTTGATAGCTTCCAGCAGCCCCGTGTATGAGACCACACTCCCAATTTTCTGATGCTGGGGCTGTTCCAGATATGGCCCTTCAGTGCAGCCCTCAAGTACTACTGAACCATCTAGGGCTGACTGCCTTGTACTGAACACTACCACATTGCTGTATGATTCCAATGGGTTTTCATTTCTTTCTCTTTTCTGTTCTCTCTCTCTCTCTCAGAACTTTTTGCTATCCTTTCACCACTTAAGTTTTTTACAACTTTGCCTTCTTTTGATCACTTTTTTCCTTCCTTATTTTCTGCTGTGCGTCTCTTTTGCTCCACAATAATCAGGCTGAGCATTTTGCTTTTTATAGCTATTCCTAGCTGAAAAGAGATTCTTTCTGGTCAGCAAAAAGACAAGCCACATTGCAAATGAGGCACCAGGACTGGGGATTGAAGCTGGGATTGCTCAACCACTGAGCCACAATCTGTTCCCTTGAGTTGGCTCTGCTTGTTTGCTTTTGCTCATTTTCTGCTTGTTTGTTTTTCTCCTTGTCTGCTCATTTAAGGAGGCACCAGGAACCGAACCTGGGACCTACCATGTGGGAGGTAGGTGCTCAACTGCTTGAGCCACATCTGCTCCTTCATTTGTGTTTGGATTTGGTAACTTGTATCATCTCCAAGTTTGCCACTCTACCAGGCAGTTGAGGGAGCAAGGAAAATGTTTACTGTTACTATCTTAGTGATTTTAAATAACTGCTGAATTTGAAGTCTACTTCTGTAGTTCTGATTTTCCACTACTATGATTTTGGATTTGAACTTAACATCATGTTGGGAAAAAAAATCCTATTTAATTTTTTAAAATTCTATGACAATTTTAGCGGGATTGTTTTATTTGCCTTTAAATAAGAAGTAGCCTAGGTAAAGGTAAAGGTATTCAAGGATGGTAGAATCCATAAACTTGATTCAAGAAAAGAGTGCTATTTGGCTTACTTAAGAAAAATACACTGTTTTAAAGTACTTTACAAGTAGCTATTTGCATGCCATTAACAGAATACTCATTTCAAATGATGGCAGTAAACATTATTGTAAGTTTTCAAGTGATTAGTTTTTAGTAGAGTATATATGTGGCAATCATGGGTTATTCTCTTTAAAATATTTCTCATAGTACACACTATGCCACTCAAGAAACTTGAATTAATGAAGTCTTGCATTTAAAATTGTTCACAAACTTGCCCA
Source organism: Cabassous unicinctus (assembly GCA_029593785.1). Lineage (NCBI taxonomy): Eukaryota > Metazoa > Chordata > Mammalia > Cingulata > Chlamyphoridae > Cabassous > Cabassous unicinctus. The sequence continues at coordinate 13,126 of JAQZBX010024282.1, forward strand.
AGTTTGGTCTAGTGTCTCAAATCTGAAGACCCAATGCCATACATTCAACAAGAGCAGTGCTGCCCATCTGAATTGATGTTAAACTGCAACCTTCTGCAGTTGCCATGCACGTCTTCACTTCCTTCTTTTGGTTACTTCACGGATGTGAGATGAGCTGTCTTTCTCTTTTACAATCTTTTCCCTCTATCGCAATACCTTTTCTTCTGATTTTCTAAAAGGAAATTTATAATATTCGTACTTCACAATGAAATCCAGATCCTACTTGCCACTTTTTTGATAATATAGTTAATATGCTATAGACTCAGTTCATTGATACTTAAATACAATCCCACAAGGACTAAAATCTACCAATCCTCAGGAAGATGTGCTAGAACTTTGATTTTCCTTTATGCAGTGTTTATGAATATGAGCTACATAGAGATGAGCAAATGATTAAAGATGCTGGTGAAAATATTTGAAATCAATCTGTTTTGAGGTTAGGCAGAACTAGTTTGGGTTCAGATCTACTCATTAAATTTCCAACAATTTTTTAGACTTCCCTTTTAGTGATGATTAGATGAGATAATGAGTGGGAAGGTTTTGACAAAGTGCCAACTGCTCAATACAAATTTGCTAACACGGATGTAGCCTTCTTCTTTAAACATCCAATCTTTTCCTTCTAAGTATGTTCTTATATTGTAAATGTGTTATTAATAATCTTAGTTTTAACAAACTGCTAAGGAAAAACTTCTTAAAAATTACTATGAAAATAAAAATAGAAATTTTCATAATACTTGTCTGGTCTCCTCCCTCATATTCATTCTTCTCAAAATATACAGTTCATATGTTCCATCATGACAACATTGATGCTCTCCTGATAGTACCAGGGGAAGAGGGAGAAGCAGTAATTCTTTCAGTCCTTCTTTAGTGACAGTCTAATGGCTTTTGGCAGGCAAAGGAAGAAATAATTCCCAATTTGTCCTTAAGCCTTGAATCTAAATCTAACCTTTTTTTCACTCAACCATAAATTATTTATCTAGACAGGGATCTAACTGTCTCTCACATTCATTTTATGATGAATGTTTGACTTTTTTAAAAAGGCAGAGGTTTCTTTGAATTACAATCTAGTGGGGATTCTATTATAGCTCCAATTCACCATAGGAAAGAATGGATCAAAGCAGGATTATTAAGAGAAGAATATTTTTCTCCCTATTCTCCCTAGGAAATATGTTATGATGAATTTCCATGATTTAATTCTCATTACCACAATGTCATGTTATAAATCTCATTCCACCATAACATTCTGGGTATATGTCACCAGACATAGAGTACCCAACACGGGCTTAAGCATAATGAATAAGAGCCTGGGACCTGATTCCCACTCTATCTCTTACAAGCTGTGTGATTTGGGGCAACCTTTTGAACATCCTTCTACCTCAGTTTCCTAACTATATAAGGGGAATAATAACAGTGAGCATTCAGTTTTCTGGTAAGGGTTAAAAAGTTAATAAACATATAGAGTTTGAGAGGTGCTTGGCATATAGTCACTACTAAATAAATATTACAGTTTATTATTACAAAGAATAAATAAGATAATTTTTCACTAAATAATAACTGTATATTAAACTATATTCCTTCATATTATAATAGCTATCATGCAATTATTGAGTGGTGACCTTGGCTGAAAGACTGACCCTTGATCTTACATCATCACAGATCATAAATTCTTGAGGGTTATATCTCTACTTCTTAAAAATAAAGTGAAAAAGTTGTCATACTTTCTAAGGGATCTAAAAAACCTTTCTAATTCATTACCCCTCCTTAGCAACAAGAAACAAGAACAATTTAAAATAACTTTTCATTTGTTTAAAAATACCTGATAAAGATTAGATTTTTTTTCCTAAAAGACAGGAGGATTGAAATGAGAAATTTAAAATATTTGTTTTCCTATACTTAAATTCTAAGGAGAGTAATTAAAAACACAAGTGAAAACACCATTTGGTGAGCACAGGACCTTGGGGACCCTTCCTTCCTGCCTCATATTAGTCAATAAATCCAATTGTCTCCATTCAGAAATCTGTGAAGTTGTTTGCAATAGCGTTGCTCTCTGTGGTAGATTGAAATATGTCCTTCCCCCCCTCTCTGCCCTCCCCCCAGCAGCAAATACAGGTTCTTAATCTGGATTTCTGTGGGTGTGAATCCATTTGTAAATAAAACCCTTTGAAGATGTGTTATCATTTAAGGTGTGGATTTATACGTGAACACTATCTTCTAAAATGCTCTGTGGGTGTGGCCACACTGAGTGAGGGCAGTCATTAATCCTTCTGCCTGGAGACCTCTTTAAAGAGGAAATTCAGACACAGCCAGAGGAGGAAAAACTGGAAGGCAGAAAAAACAAGAACAGACAGAGAGAGAGAGAGAGAGAGAGAGAGAGAGAGAGAGAGAGAGAGAGAGAGAGAGATCACCATGTGACAGGAGGCAGCAATGTAACAAAGGAACCCCGAGGATTGCAGCAAGCCACACCAGAATGCTACAGACTTCAGGGAGAAAGCATGGCCTTGCTGACACCTTCATTTTAAACTCCTAACCTGTGAAACTGTGAGACAATAAATGCTTATTGTTTAACCTTGTATGGTATTGTCATAGACGCTCTTGCAAACAAAGACATTCTCTTTGAATTTACATTGCATATCATCAATCATAAATTGTGTTCTCTTTATTTATATGAACCTAGGATTCTCAGGAGTACCATAGGTATGATTCATAAAAGCATTCATGAAAGATGAGTAAGAAGGGATCAATAGTATTACCAAAATATAATTAATCTGGTTATAATATTGGATTTTTTAAAACCTAGTTGTATGTCTAAAGACAGAAGTATTCTTCTGTGCTATATGGTCCACAAATCGTTTTAATAAATTGCTATGGTTGAATTCCATTCCTTCTGCACTTATAATCTCTAAGAATGATAGGGCATTTTGAAAAATATGTAAAATATTATCCATCATGGAAATAACTGCGTATTAGTCAGCCAAAGGGGTGCTGATGCAAAGTATCAGAAATCTGTTGGCTTTTATAAAGGGTATTTATTGGGGGTAGAAGCTTACAGTCACAAGGCCCTAAAGAGTCCAACTTAAGGTTACTTCCTTACCAAACTCTGTTGCCACGAGTTGAAGCAAGATGGCAGGCGACATCTGTGAGGGTTCAGCCTTCCTTCTTTCTCTTAAGGCTCCGTGGTCCCAGCTTCTTCTGATCTCAGTTGTAGGCTGACATAAGGCTGGAATCCCTCTCTGGGGCTCATTTTTTTCCGGGCTCAGCTGCTCTGTTCTCTTCACAAGGTCAGCTGCAGACTATCAGGCTCATCTCTCTTCCCGGGACCTCTGTCATGTCTATTGAGCTGTCTCTATTCCTCTGTATTCTTCTCCTTTGTGTCTATTTCCATGTGAGAATCTGTTTAATCAGCCCAAGGAGGCTGGTTGCACTTTAATGAGGTGGTTGAATCAAAGCCCTAATCTCAACACAATTCAATCAGACATCTCAGCTGAATCCAATACACTCAAAGGGCATCATGCCCAGAGAAACAGACCAGCCTACAAACATAATCACTATCTCTTTTTTGGAATTTATAAATAATATGAAACTACTAAAAACTGTATATATTATTTAGAGGGCATATAATTTCTACTACTCAAAATAATTTTGTGATATCTCTGATTTGTTTGTTTTATGATTAAATTTTAATTTGTACATCTCCAAACAAAAGGTTCAAAATTTGTATTTATTCATACTATAGTCATATTTATATTCACATTATAGTTCATATTAAGCAATACTCCATTGGCCAAGAATGCAAAGACAGTTTAATATTAAGAAGTCTCTTAATAGTAAGATTCAACATTAATAAGCCAAAAAAAAAAATGATTAACTTTAACAGGAGGAACACAAGACTCCTTTCTTAACATGATATATCGAACCAAAAGTTGACATCAGTTTAAATACTGAAATATTATTAGGATTGTTATTAATGATAAGACTAGTTCAAGAATGCTATTTTGGATATTCTAAACAAAATAAAATTTGAAAAAGCAATGAAAGTTATACTTATTTTAAATGAAGAAATAAATATATATTAGAACCTAAGTTATGATAAATTCATTCTAAAGAGTAGTGAAAGAATGGGATATTCCTTCCATGGTTTGGGGGCAAATGATTAACATATTCAAGAGAAAAAATCCACCCACATTATAAATATAAATTCCAGATATATTAAAAAGTAAATGGGTAACATAAAACAAAACCAAACTACAAAAACCACCACAAACTAAGAGAAAAACCTCAGGTGAATAGGTATGTGATCTCAGGTAGGGAAAATTATTTCTACCAAAAATAAAAGAAAGGAATAATATTAGAAAATATCAATAAATATTACCATATTAAATTTATGTTTCATTTTGTTTTTGTTTTTGTTTTTAGGTGAATTCCTAGGACAAAAGGGAAGTACTTTTGTAAAAGTAGCACAAAGCAACATATTAGGCTAAATAGCAGAGATGTTGGAATAATAGCCATAGAACTAATTATTTCCATTAATGAAATGATTTGTTATAAAATGATTTGAATCTAAGAATTCAGTAAAATTTCCATTGAATTAATAATAATTATCAAAGACATTGAACTACAATGATTAAAATGCATCCAAAATGTCTTCAAAAGTTCAATGAACAGTTACTGAAACCACTGTTTCAGTGTTTATGAAGCCACTGATTCATAAACCTTTGGGACACTTTATGCTTTGGTACTATATAGAAGTTTTCCACTGTATTGACAATGGAAACTTCAAAATTTGGGGGAGATACTGAACATTTTCATATAGGTAGAAATCTAATTCTTCACAAATATCTGAACAATGTACTATTTTACAGATAATTTCCCACTAGACTCTGTGACCCTGTACCTTCTTATGAGTAGAGATGTTAAATTAACTCACTCGTAATATTTCCAGGGATAACTTATAGGCTTATAGTTCATAGTTAACTGGGGGTTTCAACCAAACTAGCAGTACCTTTTATGATTTTCTTCACATTGTAGTCATGGGCCACTTTAAAAGGACTTTAAAAAGATCTAAGCATACTAAAAATTTTACAGTAGTACAAAAGAGAATCTATGCACATAAAATGTAATATATGAAATGTTGTAATGGACCGGAAGGCAGTAGGGTCTCTATTGAAGCTATAATGTGCATGGTGGCAAATATGTAAGGCCATAATAAAAAAAAAGTAAGGAGATTGCTGAATCTGGAGTACTATTTTACAATATTAGTAAATTTGGATTATACTCTTTCAGGACGAGGAATGGAATAATGGTTGAGACTCATAAAAATGCATTAAGACAAAGTGACTTTAAATTTTGGCTAATGTTTGAGTTTAAAAATATTTTTCTTTCACAATTTTATTACAGAATTAGTGAAGGTAGAAAGCCTGTAGTATTGCATTCAACATTATCTACAGTCCTAGGGATAAAAAAAACACACACACACACAAAAACACCAAACAACTCTTTCATCATGCCCTGTACAAGAAGCTTCAATTTTTCTTATCTATTTCTAACCTTATAAAAGTATATTATTACCTCTCAAAAAGAAATATCCTTTTCTGAAACAGTGACCTTATGATAATAGGGAAATTACTTTCAGTGTATTTTAAAACTATGAGGAAGAACAAAACAAGCATTTTCAAAGTAGGGAAAAATTGACAAGAATATATGAAAGATAATATATAGAGATGTATTTAACAAATCCATATTGAGAAAAAGTATGCATTTATACCCACAATGGTTACAATGGTTAAAAGAATATTCTACTTGCATTCAAAACTTTTGAAATGAAATATCTCCTTTAATATTCTCATATAATAGATTTAGTTCAGAGTATCAAATTGTGTACCTTGGGATTAGAAAATGACATATTTTGGTTGTGATTGACAGCAAAGCCATAGCAAAAAACTCTTTATAATTAGTTTAAAAATTATTTATACTTACTCTTCTTAACTAACAGTGGGTGTTGATATTCTAAATCAGGCAAAAATGACTGAACAATAGCTAAGCTATAGTTATAATAGTTTCAAAGGTTTTATGATAACATACTCAGCCTTGAGATTTTTTCCATTAATTTCTTCTGGTAATTAGAATTATGGACTATTACCTCCCCCTCCCACACTACCTGGAAAATCCCTTTCCAGAATTTTTGATGCTGTATATAATATGAGGTAAGCATTTTTATCAAAAATTATATTCAACAGTTAATCATGCATATTATTTATTTAGATATATAAATTAGCCAAGTTATAGTATGTGTGTATGTGTGTGTGTGTGTAAGTGAATAGTTAATGAAAATTCCAGGGTTATCTCACTCTGCAAAATTTATTCACTTTACCAGAAACCACCCATAAGATTTTATTCCTGTTTTTCATTGGGCTAGCATTGACATAGAGGACATGTGCATCTGAATTCAGCTTTTCAGCTGTACAGAGACTACATATTATGGATGGTCTTAAATTGACTAGAAGTTATCTTATCTTTAGGTCAGTAGGAATTGCCCATTTTCTTGCTTCAGGGGCTGGTTCCGCTTCCCTGGAATTTATCAGATCTCCTTCATTCCTGTTTTCCTAGAAGTCACAGTCTCTACAATGGCACCCATTTCATCTATTTCAGACACATGCACCACCCAAAGCCTCTGAGAACAAGGGACATAGACTTGTGATTGTTTACTTTTCTACTTTCCTTCCACTTTTCTGGTCTAGGCTAGGGAGTCACTTCCTCCACCATTGCTTTTTTCCAAAACATTAAGATGACCACCCACGTGTCCAACTTAATTTCTTGTATTATAACCCTGTACTACAATTTGGTACACTATTTTTTAACTCTGAAAGAGCAACACTACTCTGAAGGTACCACTGTTTACCATCAGTGGCTTATATGATCAAACTATTGCTTTCAAATCAACCTATACCTCCTGAAACAATTATGCCCCCCTCCTCTTCCTTTTGGAATTTGGGTTTATATTCCCTGATATTCTGATTTTGTTCTATCCTATATTGTCTTTTTTATCTTAGTCATCTGATTTACTAAATTTAACTACTGCCTTTAAAAATTCTAATTTCAAATTTAGACTTTTCCTTTCAATATCTACCTATAGCAAATACAAAATAGACCATAGGTTATATAAGGCCACACTCTAATTTTACTGTTTCTAGATATAACCCCCTTTTTCTTCCTTCCTCACTTCTTATTCATTTTTCAAAAATCTGTTATGTGATTGAAATTTTAATATATTTTTCAGAAAAACAAACCACACCAATAACCATATCAAATATTTAATATTGTATTGTTTTAAAACCAGTGATTAATAAATGTTGAGCACAATTTTGCAAGAATCATTTATGATAGAGCATTATTTAATCTCAAAGTTATGAATTCATGTTATATATACTAATTAATGATGCTGGCATTTCTCCAAATTAAAATCATATAATAATATGATAATATGATAATATAATAATAATAGTATTCCATTCATTGGATGATAATATATGTAGAAAGGTACAACTGAAATTAGAATATTTATGAAATTAGAATCCAAGCAAGCAACATTTCTAGATTAAGACCATAATCCATAGATTTTACCCTCTGATTCAGGTGTAATTCTCCAATTTTCTTAACACAATCTTTGATTTTCTAAAATATGCTGACATTCCCCTTCATAATTTGACCTTTACTGCTGAAGAATACCTAAGCTATTTAGTCAAATGAAAGCCACTATAAATTAAGCTTTTTTACCTTTGGTGCAAACTGTAGTAATGCCTCAATTAAGAAGAGGGTGATGAAAAATTTTTATTAATGGAAAGTGATAATGGTAGACAACATCATAAAAGTAACACTCACTGATTATACAGCTAAAAACAATTTAAGTGGCAAATTTTATGTCACATATATGTTACCACAATAAAAAATTATATACAAGTATCCATTAATATAAAGAGAGGAAGAGAAAGACAGAGATCAACTTACCTCAATACATAGAAAATTTCAAACTACTGCCATCTAGCAACAATATCTATAAAACATGATGAGACTCTTCTCAATGGAATTATTGCTATTTTACTAGAGAGTTAGTTGAGGCACACTTTGACATCGGTTAGTCATTTCCAAGGGAAAGAACATTAAGAATTATGGTAAAAATAAAACATATGCAATTAAGTTGATATTTTTTTTTATTTCAGAATAATAAGAATATTTAGAAAGAGTTTGCCTCAGCTTTTGGTTCAATAATGACTCTTACAGAAAGACAAACTGATTCATAGACTAAGAGGGCATGTAGTTCACATTGTACCTTCCACTTTTATGATAAAGGCAAATAAGAAAATCAGGATTACATCACAGTTCTAACCAAAAAGGCAATTTCTAGGATATGTTCTGGAATCAAATTAGATTCACTCTTAAGAATCATATGAGTCATTAAAAAAAGATCATTTATAGACTTGGCCCAAAGCAAGGTACAAGTATAATATCGTAATAAATTCCAAAGAAGATTGAAGAAATACTAGCATTATTAGTTTAAGTATATAACCTTCTAATAAATTTCGTGTAATTTGAAGGGATAAAACTTTCTTGGACTTTTAATTTCTCGGATGCTTATTAGAAGTTCAGCTGTTGCTTTACAAATACACCATATATTTTGAACTAAACACAAAGAACTAAAATACTTTTTAATTTTTTTTTGTGTTTTTAATAATTAGCTTTAAGATTTCTTGAGATGTCGCATAATCCTATTGAATAATTAGGGTACCTAATGTAAAGATTTGCAACTGAAATGCAAATCTCCTATTAATATATATTTCATTACTCAACAAATTATAATATTCCATGTTTTTAGTTTTAATATTGACTGATATACAAGACAATCTCATATTTGTATTACTTTATAAGCATTCTGGTCAGCTTGCCAAAGAGGAAATTACGGTGATAAGTACCCAAAAATTGCTTGTGGAATGGCTGAATCGCAACTATTAAAGTATCTGAGATATCAACTGCAAATGAAATTTGTTTGAAAGAGAGAAAATGTTAACTTACTCAACGTGTTGCTATTATCTTGCTTCAAGTTGCCTTTTTGGTGCTTGCCTTTCATATTGTTATCTCTATTAATTATTTAATAGCAAATGCCACATCATAAGTGATGTCTTAAGATAAAGCCTGTGTAGATGGTGTTTTTCTATTTTAAATTTCCATGTACCCAAAATTCTTTATTTTCCAATCATTTTGAGAAAAAATCATAAATTTCAGATTTTAAGACATTTCTAGCTGACCTGGAAATAAGTCATTGTATTTGACTTAAGAGTTGAAATGGATTCTGAGAAAATGAATAGAATCCAGTGTACACACTGAGGAAGAGAAATGAATCCCCTTTTATTCTCCACAAGGTAAGGTGGCCAAGCCAGGGCTGGGTTTCATGGATGTGGAGCTATGTTCATGGTTCCATGGGAGAGAGAGCAGAAATCCAGGGCAGACTCCTACAGAAAGCTGAGATTCAAAGTTTAGGAAAATTTCATTCATTCCATGAATATATATTGATGCCTATTAAATAACAGGAAAGGTTTGAGGCATTAGGGATGTGGCCATGATCAAAACCAGCATGTAATCCTCATAGAGATTACATTTTAATAGAATAAACATAAATTCCACATCCAATAGTCCAGAAACAACACTGAAAATAAGATTATACACTCTAGAATTCTGATGTGCATAGAGAGAAGATTGTAGTTGTAACAGCTAGGAATATATAAGGAGATTCCCATATGGCTTCAAATTTTCTTGGGCCAACAAAATTCCCCTTTTTAGGTCTGCAGTTACATGACTCCTAAACATGTTTGATTGACTAGAAGTACCAGAAACTTGGGACACAATTCTCCAGAGCAGAACAAAATCTTTAAGTACAGTGTTCTTTTCTTCAAAGAGAGTTAAACTCTGGTGGATGGCTTTCCTCACTTGGAAAGTTTTAGAATTTTGTAGTGATCTATACCATTCAAGAAAAAAAAGGTATGTCTTGGTTGAACAAAGCATTAAAGCAAATTTAATAATGATAGGTGTCATAACAATAATGTTACATTACTTAGAAGTCAGTTCTGAACTGCAGCCACAAATTATATCAAGGAAGTGTCATTTTCCATATGAGATGATGAGGGTAGGAAAGTAGAAAAGATTATCAAGAGAAAGCAGAGGGGGGAGTCATCTGGGGAGGTGGAGAAATTGTCTTTTTGAAACTAAAGTGCTTGGCAAGAGCCAAATCAAAACACTATCTGTAAAGATTTTGATCCCAAGGCAGGATTCGGTGCAATCTTACTTCTCAAAGAAAGGTTTCATGTACTCAAGCCATAATTCATGCCAAGAAAGTCTTGGTGAAGGAAAGAAAAGCTTGGCAAGAGTAGCATTCAACTTGAGAGACGCGTTTCAGGAGGGCAGATGTTCCCTACCTCTCCACCCTGGACTGGCAGAAAGAGCTACACTAACCTCTGTATGTGTGTTAGTCCCCAGCCCTGAATTACACAAGAACTCGTGGACCAGAGTATCAGCCCAATTTATGGTATCCCAAACATATCAAATGCTCTATTTTGAGGAAAGCATGAAACTCAGCACAGGAAATGTACCTATAGAAGCTATGATATATGAATAACCTATTCCATGTTTGCAGGGCTCCTGTTTATCCCACCAGTTTTTTACACGAAGAATTTTGTAAAATCTCAGAACAAACAGAAGCTGAGATGTTTGAGATGACTTCCTGAATGAATGAATGAATGAATGAAGATATCCAAATAAAGCATAAATGCCTCAAAAAATATCAGAATGGGGAGACTCTTTTCTGTATTTAGAGGAAACAGAGACAACCGGCTTAATGACATAACTCATAAGTTTTGCAAATATAATTTTGTATAATATATGAAAATGCAGTCTCAGAGTGACCTACAGAATATTATAAAATGATTAAAGCAAAGCAAAATAAAAACAAATAAAAATTACTGGATGTCTCTGTTCTTTCCTTTAGTCTCCATTGTTACTATGGATAAATTAGGTTCAAAGAGTTGCTATTAACCATTTGGAAAAGAGACAGCTAAGATAAAGTTTTTTTTAAAAAGACAATTAAAAAACTTAAGAAATTTATTTTTACTGAATTTTATTTGAGCTCTATTAAAAAAAAACAACTTATCATGTCCTGATTCTAATTCCTAAATTCAGTACATACTCTTTTTTTTTTTTTTCACCCATAATAAGTATTTTTCCAAAGCAAGAATGTGGACTATACTGAGCAGCTACTTCCAGGATGAATTGAGGGAGCACTCACCATCGAGGACTATGAGTGATGGAGAAAAGAATGGATTTAATGCATAAATATTTTATTAGCATTTGATGATAATTTTCCTCCCTTAATTCTCACAAATCACATCACAGAGACATACAATAAGCTAAGGTAGCCAAGAGATGTGCACTCATCAAAAAACAATACCCCCAGCCTTCTTTCCCCCCACCAATACCTCTTGCAATATCTGCTTGGCGGGGAACTTGATCATAATCTTTAAATTACTACTGAGCATGTTGTAAATTGAAATCTGTTTTATTGAACAGCAGCAAAGGTGTATTTTCCCATTTCGCTGATTATAAAGACCTAAATGGTGGAATCCAGTAATAATAGGCTCTAAAAACAACAGTCTAAGAACTTTGCTGCAGACAGGCTGTATAAGTAAAATGGTAATTACCAACTACAGCACCCAATGTTTAAGAAAAAAAGAGATCCTTATAAAGACTTTTTGAAATTAGCTTTCTCATTCCTCTCCTTTTCATGCAGTGATTCATCTGGGTAAAACAAAATCATTCCTAATTTTCAGAAAAATTAGAATTCCCTAATATTTTAATTATCTTTGAAATGACTATACTAGGATAGTAAACCAATGCTGTAAATGAAGTTTAAAAGAAATTCATATGTTACTGAAAAAACAAAAGCTAATTCTCATTCTTAAGTACCTATACTAAACATAATTACATTGATTTCAGTGTATTAACATTTGGAAGCAATTTTCTTGCCACATGTGAAACTTTTCTTCTTTTTACTGGAAATTCCAAAGGTATTATTTGTTTCATATTAATAATCTACTTTCTAAGAGGAATTTAACTGTTTGTTATTTGAGTACTCTACCCCGTCTCCTACAATAACTTGAATGTCTGACAGTATTTTACCTGGCCACATTTTACTGTTTTGACTATAAAAATAATAGTCCATTCCTGCTTCTCCAAGATGATCCAGATTTCAGTGGTAACTTTTAGGCTCTGTATAAAGTCTAAGAGAAACAGCCAGGTTGAGGATCTGTCTACAGAACTACAAGGGAGCATGGACTTCAGATAGTATCTTTTTTTGTGTGTCCAGCATGAAGAGCTAAAGGACTTCCTACTTAACCCCACCCCGACCCCTACTATGTGTGCCCAGCCTGGCATATTCTAACTGCTCCCCTGGTTACTGGTACACACAAGCTCCTCACTAAGACTTGGAGACTCTGCTCATCCCCAGTCCAGGAGCCCGGGTGGAGGTGGGTAGGAAGTGGTGAGGTTCCTCACCTGGTTCCTTGCACACTCTTCTGCTGGGGTTAAACCCGAGACTCTCGACTCTTATTCTGGCATGTCTCATACAACTCAGGTGGGCTCTCCTAGATGTGTGAGCTAACAATGGCAGGCCCCTTTGCTCATATCCATCCTGATGCCAGGTCTGATGTGGAAAAAGAACTTACCCTGTCTCTATGGACTTGTACTGTTGGATCTGCTGGTATCCCTGTGAGTAATATATGTAGGAGAAAATACTGGTGGAGGGACTGGCAGCCTTTTTCCCAGGTAATACCCCCTGACCATGCTGATTTCTGTTTATTCCTTTATCTTGGCTGTCATTTCCAAATGGGATTTCTCTGCATGCTATAAAAGTAGTACTCTGTTATTTATGACAATTTTACACAGATGTGGTATACTGTGCATCGAACCCTGTTCAGAGATACACAATTAAAGTATAGAGAGTAAATGGTTCTTGTTGTACAATTAAATTATAAAGTGGGTATTTCAAACACTGAATTAGAATGTCTCGTACCTACAGCCAACCCTTTGCTCTGTCCCTTACTGAGCCATTCCCTGGCCCCCCTCTCTATTCTACAATCAGAACCATGCTGTTCTTGTTGAAGTAGAACTGATTGAATAGAACTATTTTTGGTAATATTATAAAGTTGTTATTAATAGCAAAGTCTGTCTCACTTCTTTTCATTGGTTTTATTTTTCTAGAATGGAAACAAACGAAATATGTTAGGCCCCAAATAAAAGTCAAAACATAAAAACCTTTCAGACTATAAAGACCTAAACAAGTCCTTTGAAGAACATACAGTATTAAAATATAAATGTCTTCTGAACACTTATACCTTTAGTGTTTTGCACTTCAATTTTTTGAATTGCAGCCATGTGAAATTCTGAGAAAAATTTCAGTTATAATACTTTCAAGGGCATAGATACTACGTGCTTCTTAGGTTTGATAATATTTAGTTGAAAAATGCCATTAAAATCAATTGTCTAGGGATTCTCTCAGTGGATTATAAGAATAGTCCAAAGTTTAAAAATAATAATAAAGATAATTAGAGAACACCATTTTTTTCTTAGAAGTAAATGTAAAACCGGGGTGTTTACCGACCTTATCTTGAATAAAAGGCAAAGAAAATTGCTGTTAAACAGAAACTTACGCAATTATAAAATGAACACAAAAATTTTGTGAAATAATATAATCAAAGAAAAGTGTAAAATTTTAATAGGAATATTGTATAATGATTATTATATCGTGTAGAATGATAGTTGTCCAAAAACTTATGTTAGGTACCAGAAGACAAGAAGAAGGGAGATATGCATCATCCCACACTGTGACATAAAAGGTACAGAGCAAATGCTGGTGATGGTACCCTGTGATTGGGCTCCTCCATGCCTCCCAGGGGGCCCCAGAGAGCTCTATACTGGATCCCTGATTTACAATAACTCACATTATTCCTCTCGTTTACAAAGTCATCTTCCATTCTTTTCTCTTAATATTAAAATCTAAGTTCTGCAATTCCATCAAGTTTCTATTTACATTTGACCACTTTTATTAAGATCATTCTCATGTAGCAGATACATTTCAGTACTTCCAACTTCTACAGGACATACAGATACAAATTTCAGAAAAAATAAGGTATATGATTATATATCACTTGCGGTTAGACCCTGTTTGTTTCATGTGTGGACGTTTGTTTTTATCACTTCTTTCTTCATAGACTTTAGCATAGCAATGCACAATGTTCAGTGTGGTGAGAATACTTAACAAATGAATGAAAAAGTAAATGAAAGACTCTGTCTAAAAGTAGTTTGACTAAAGTATAGATAAATACTGCTCTTAGGGTAGAAGAGCCTTTCATACAGGCATCCATTGTTTTTGTTGTGTTTTTTTTTTTTCTTTTAGAATTATATTTATGTAGTTGTCTCTATCCCATGAGACTAGTGGTTCTCTGGAGTCTGCAGAGACTGGAGACATTCATCAGTGTTATCCCAACATTTAGCACAACAACTAGTGTAAGAGAAGACTGCTAGCTTTCACCCAAAGCCATTTCCTCTCATTCACAGGCACACAACTAGATTACATTTGCCAACTTCCTATACAGTTAAATTTAACCATGTGACTAGTTCTCAGTAAAAGAATTCTGTGTCACTTCCAGTTATGCTCTTAGGAGGTGTCTGCCCATTCCATACTCTCTTTTCTTTTACATTGGAGACCACAAGCATGGCAGAGTCATAGAATGAAAGGTGACTAGTTCCTGACTCAGCTGGGGGAAAACTCTGCTGACCAAGAATTTCTGCCTTGGCTTATTATATGAGCAAGAAATAAATTTGTATTATGTTTTAGCTATTAATCAATTTTTTGTTGTTGCTATAGTCTAGCATACCCTAGTCTTAGCATACTAAGTAATAGGTGATGAATAAATGTTTGTTAAATATATTATATTTATACATTACAATAATCTAGTCTGTGGCTTTCACAGTATATTCCCCAGAATTTTATATTGCTGCAGATGAGCTCCACAGACAGACTTAAATGACAAGCTGGGGAAAAAGAAGCTGGGGCTCATGCCCACACCGCTGCCTCTTGCCTGTCTCCCAACACACATATACTTTAACAGGATCTCAGCTCTATTTTAATCTGTTTTATGTAACAAGATTTATGCAAACACCAGTAACCACAGGTCAGAGCTGGGACAAGGGGGTGGTGGTGGCAAGAGAGGCAGCTAGGGTGCAAAATATAAGGAGACACTCACTCATAGACCCTCGAGCTCATTTCTTAGACAAGATTCTTAATATAATTGTTACTGACAGAAATTCCTGCTAAGGAGAAAGACGTTCTTTACCATTGCACTGAAACTTCCCGTGGCCATACCCAGCTCCAATTTGAAAGTGGGAATTAATCTTAATTATGCCAATTAATCTCCTGTGGGTTTGGAGAGCAAGTACTACCCTGCCAGCCATGGTAGAAAATTAAACTCTCTAACAGGTAGGTTCAATATTAGTGGCAGCCAACGGAACTTCAGGGCTTCACGGAAAATATTTTTTAAAACATTTTTCACTGGAAATACTCACATGATTCATATATATTATGCCTTTTAAAAATAACAACATTGACCTGGAAGATTCAGTCATATTTCACATATACTAAATGGAATATCTTTAAAGTTAATACCTTGAGATGGATTTATAAAATAAAATACGAGAACTAAGACAGAAATTAGAATGTGGATTGAAATGAGTTATTTTACACACCTACTAAATATAGATAAAATAGTGTTTTGTTTTTTAAATAATGTTTTCTTTTTCCTTCTGATTACAAAAGTGATATATACATGTTTTATCAAATTCGAAAATTAGAGAGAAAATGGACCCATGAGAATCATTACTTAGGCATTATCCATTTTTTTCTGACATTTTATTATTTGTATATGTATATTGATATATATAGATGTATAGATATATCTGTGTGTTAAAATAAAATTGACAACAAATACATCAACATACTTTATATTCTGTTTCCAAATTAAGTTACAACAGAAATGTTTTCTCTTGTCATTAGTCTTTAAAATTATTATTTTAATAACTGCCTAAAAATTCCTGATTGAATATACCACTATTCATTTAACTCCTCCCTTATTGTCGAAATTTATGTTGATCTTATTTTTTTACTGCAATTTGTTTATATAAAATTTATGTACATTTCTGATTATTTCCTTAGGTAGTCTTCCTAGATTTGGGGTTATTGTGTCCAAAATGTGAATATTTTAAGGTTCTTGATTCATATTGTGAAGCTGATTTCTAAAAATTACCTTATATTGTCTTGAATAGTGTATATGTGTATTGATCTCATCATAAGCTAATCAGCATTTAGTACTAATGTTTCTTAATCTCTGTCAATTTCATAGGTGAAGATGATCTCACACACTTATTTTTATTAGTGCTCTTTGCTTATTAAGTTGTAAAAACATTTTATTTCTCTCTTTCTTTTTTTAAGATTTGTTTATTTAATCCCTTCCCTCCCCTCCCCCCCATCGTTTTGGGCTCACTGTCTGCTCTCTGTGTGTTCTTCTATGTCTGCCTGTCTTCTCTTTAGGCAGCACCTGGAACCAATCCTGGAAACGTCCCGAGTGGGAGAGAGGCACTCAATCTCTTTGTGCCACCAAAGATCCCTGGTCTGCTGCATCTCTTATTGTCTCTCCTCGCTGTGTCTTCTTTTTTTTTTCTTTTTTTTAAAAAATTTATTTATTTATTTATTTATCCCCCCTTGCTGCTTGTGCTTGCTGTGTCCATTCGCTGTGTGTCTTCTCCGTGTCTGCTTATCTTCCCCTTGCCTTGAGGTCCCGCTGCATCAGCCCCTCGCGCCGCGCGGGCCGGCCTGCCCTCACAAGGAGGCCCTGGGAAGCGAACCTGGGGCCTCACACATGGTAAACGGGGGCTCTATTGGTTGAGCCACACCCGCTTCCTGTTGTGAGGGCTTGCTGCATCAGCCCACCAGGCTGCGCGGCCGGCCTGCTCTCACAAGGAGGCCC
>JAQZBX010024283.1:0-30275 GCA_029593785.1 Cabassous unicinctus
CCCCCCCCCCCCCCCAATGAGGAGGAGGGCAGGCGGCCCAGTGAGTGTGGCGGCAGAGGCGGCAGAGAAAAGGCTGTCACTGTCCTTTCTTCCTTTTGGTATAGCGTCTCCCTGAGCCAACGATTCTCCCGCAGTGACACCTCTCACGGGCACTAATGAGATCCGTGTCACAGAGCTAATGTGTTCTGACTGGACTCCTGATAGACACCCCACTCCTTCAGGGGGGACCATGAGCCAGTATTGCTCCCCAGAGGGGCCAGGTCGTCCCCACCCTGCTGTCCCCCGCCAGCTGCCAGCCCAGCTCTTGCCAAACCATGCCGGGCAACAAGCTCCTGAGAGAGCCCACTTTTTGGTCTCCGGCCATCCCACTTGTGCCAGGAGCTGCAGCAGGACCCTTCCCAGTCCCTCAGGACAGGGGCTAAGTTGGGCAGGACACCCAGCCAAGCATCTGGGAAGGAATCAGTTATACTCCCAAACAACTGAAACCAGCAGGCTGTGGGGGCCTCCATGTCCCAACAACAGGTGAGGTTTTGCTCATATTTCCTGTGCAGATCTCCAAAAAAGAAGGGAAGGGGGCTGGGCCCTGCTGTTAGGGAGCTCAAGTACTTAGGGCCAGATCATTACCCTAGATGAACTGTAATTGGTGGCCAAATGTGTATTCTGTACACTCATACCAGGAGGGCCAGGCAAGAATCCCAGAGACGTAGCCCTTGGAAGATGGACAGGATTTTCCTGGGCCAAGAGGTGGGGAGCAAACTGAAATCACACAGTAAGAACTTGTCCAGGCCAGAAGGAGGTCAGAAGCCAATAGGTACAGGACTCTGACTCTGAGGACAACTGTAGCAGGGGTGAAGGGGTAGCAATACCTCCTTTCCTTTCTTCCTTGATAAGAAGCTTTTTCAAGTCTACATGTTTCATCCGGCGTGGAGGGAAATGAGGAAAGTAAGCTTGTTTTCTTCCATGTCACCTCTGTTGATAGCAAATGCCCAACACCAAGAAGGTGTTCAGCACGGCAGTTAAGAACATATAGGCTTTGCCCTCAGATGGACCTGGGGTTTGAATCCTGACTCTTCAACTCAACCTGAGGCAAGTCACTTAGCTGAGCCTCCATCTCCTCTTCTGTAAAATGGGAATGGTGATTCCTGCCTTGTTAGTGAATTGCTGTGATTATTGTTTGTGATTGTTGTGAATATTAAAGTACTCATTATAAAAGTACCCTGAAATAATGTGAGAGTCTTGCTAACCTTGTGCTGAAATGAAGGAATGACCACACAGCACTCAGCAGTACCCTGTGGCGGCTGCTCTATAGACTTGGAATATGTGGTCCATCCCAGGGATGCTGACAGAGCCCAATGACAGCCATAGAAGTTGGCAGTTCTAAATACAAACTGTCCCTCCTCACTCACAACCCACTTCAGCACCACTCTGCTTACCGGGCTCCCAAGGCCAAGTCCATGACCACAGGATGAAGCTTCCCTCTGCTGAAGGGGATAAACATGCTGACAGCCTCTGCCAAAACTCCACCATCTCCACTCCCACAGCCACCCCTGAACCCTCCCACTCCTTCAGTGCCCAGGACGAAGCCCTGTCCTGACTGTTCCACCAGGGAGCTCTGTCATGACAGGTGACTGTGTCTTTTTTACCAATACATTTCTAGCCCCTATCACAGCTCCTCACATAGAGTAGGTGCCACGTAAATGTTTACTGGATAAAAGGATGTTTTCCCTGGTCCCCTGCCCCCATTCCCACTGCCAGGGCTCTGAAATAATCGTCATCTCTCATGTGCCTTATTACACCTCCCCTCTAGCCTCACTGCCTGCAGTTTCTCCTCACTGTTCCTCTCTATACAAACCATCAGACTAATGTGACTGAAGCCCAACTCTGACCACAGTCACTCCCTGCTATAAACACTCCCTGGCTCCCCCAGGCCCCCTGCTCAGCCTTAGATGCCAACTATCCCAGCCAGCCCTTTTCCCTTCTACAGCCTTATCTTCCTGCCTCCAGCAAGCCTTCCTTCCTTGCCCTCTCAGCGCCTCCCCCACACCTCCTCTCATCAGGAGGCCCTGCCAAGTAGGCCCAACAGACTCCCCTAGACCACAATACCTTAGAAAGAGGCTCAGCGCAAGGGCCTAATCCCTCCTGGGGCCTACAGTCAAAAGTGATTTGCACACCCCTGCCACTGCTACCTCCAACCTACCACCTGGCATTATGAAAGAATCAAGCAGACCCTGGACTAAGCTGTGGGATCTGCAGAACCCTTGCCCAACACCCCTCTCCCCCCATATACATACCACTCCCCAGTACAGGCTGGCAGCTCCTCACACAGTTAATTAGCACCATGTCACCGAGGACCAGCCTGAGTGGCCAGTGACAGGAGCTGACCTCTGACCCCAGGGCTGGAAAACAGTCCACATCAAACTCTTACAGTGCGACCCTTTTAGCACACATAGTAACTCGGGGCACCACCAGCTGAAGCTCATTAAAGCTGTCTCTTTGGCGCGAGGGCCATTAACCTCACTGCTCAAAACCCACGCCTCCCTTTCCTGCCTCTCCCAGTCCAATTAATGCCCTGCCGCCTCCCTCCCTTCCAAGCACCCTCACCCACACCTCAGAGCCAGCCAGGAGGCTGGCAGGGCAGCCCCTTTCTTTCAAAGGCTGTAAAAACCAAGTGCCAGGAACTTCCAGTGCCCTAGGGAGCCCCAGGTGTTGGCAGGGCAGACCTGCCGAGGCAAGGCCAAAGAGCAGGGAGCTCCTTGAGCACCCACTAGATGCCAGGCACTGCACAAGCACTTTATGCAAGTGAATTCACTCAACCTTCCCAACAGCCTGGGGAGACAGAAAGCAGTGTTCCTTGTCTAAGGTCACAGGGTTCTGGGTGGTAAAGCCAGAACTTGCTCTGGCTCTAAAGCCCTGACTCTGTCCACTGTCACTCATGGCCTTGGGCTGTCCCCTGGGGTCCACTAAGATGGAGAAATCTGTACCCTGAGATTTCTGACGAAGGAAGGAACACCTCAGGGATCCTAACCCGGGATCAACATGGGTGGACAGATAAGAGGGGCATCACTGAGTCCCAAGAGGCAGCAAAGAGTGAGAAAAGGGAAATCCTTCTCCTCACAAACACATCCTCAAGCAGACATACAGAATCAGGACAACCAGTTCACGGTTGTGCTGAGTGCATTAACTAAGATCTGTGGGTCCCTTCCACCAGCCAGACTCAATTCAGCTGCCCCTCCCCTGGACAATGCAAGCCTTCTTATCAGTCCTCTGTGTCTGGTCCCTCCCTTTCCCATCACCTGCTCATTGACTCACTTATTCCCTCATCCTTAAATGTTTATTGAACACCAACTAAGAACTAGTTTTTGTGTAGCACACACTGCATCACTGACTCTGAATCAGAGCTCTAGTCATGTTATTCTTTAACAAACCTCCTATGTCTCCTCAAAACCTCAGGAAAAATCCACATCCTTTAACCTTGCATTCATGGCCCTACTTATTTCTCTGTTTATTTCTTAGCCATTCCCTACCCCAAGTTTCCACTCTAGGCACAGGAAAGTACTTGGAGATGTCTGAACTTGACCTCCCAACATGCTGGGCTTTCTCTACACAGTTCCCTCTACCTAGAAAACCCTTCCCCCATTTTTACACCTAGCAAACTCTTATTCATCCTTCAAGGATCCCCTGACTCAAGTGCCTCTTCTCCAAGCAAATCCAATGACCTCCCAGGCAGATCTCCCTGCTGGTTTGGTGCTTCCCCTAGATGGTATGGGATAGCTCCTAGGGGAGGGAATACCAGTTGCTGTGGGGCACTCCTAATTCTCCAGCCCTGTTGACTGTTTCTTTCCCTCTGGACCCCAAGAGAGCCTTGGGATGTCCCAGCAAGAATATACGGGGTATCACAGATGTTAGTGAGATGCAAATGCAGAAGCAGAAGGTACCTAGGCAACTGAGAACAGGAAAAACTTCCGGTGAGGCAGTCCAGGTGTTTCTCTCTATCAGAGCCCCTTAAAACCCTGGGTGGCAACCATCTGTTTGTCTCTGTCTCCCCTCAGGATGTGAGCTCCCGGAGGACAGGGACTTCCACTCAGGATACCAAGCAACCACTAGGTACCAGTGAACGTCTGTGGAATGGATGAAGGGGCAAGTCCACCACAGGTGACTGGGTCCTTCTGGTATGTCTCTCCTGCCCTCCCCCGAATAGCTCCTCAAAGGTACACCAGTTATATTAATGTCACAGTGCCACTCAGGAATACTCCAGTTCCTCCCCACTTGGAGCAAAGCCTATGCCTGTTAAGTACCCCTCTTGAAAGCATTTGCATGCGCATATGTGCACATGCATGCAAAATAAGATACAAAGAAATTAACTGATAACACTTCCTGAGATACACACACAGACTGATGGTTGCTTACATATACAGACACTCTCAGAAAGATGTAGAGATAGACTGTTATACATACAAGAACATATATATATTCTTAGACACACAGAGACATACAACTGAAGATGTCACACACACAGACACACATATACATACCTATATTGATGTAGCACAAACTAGCAGAGCCTTCCCAACCAATTGCCTGGTATCATAGCCACTCCAGCCCCTCCCAAGCAGGCATCCTCCTTAGGGTGCGCCCCCTACCTCGTACCCCAAGTGGCTCCTCCCAACCCAGGCACCGCTCAATGGAGGCTGCTGCTCCTGAGGGGGAGTCAATACCCTGTGGACGGAGCCATCGGTCAGAAGGACCCTGACTAATTAAAAGCTGGTGAGGTTTAAATAATTCATCTCCTTAACTCCCATTGATCGCCCAGTTTAGTGGCCACAGACTTGAAACAATATTAAACAGCCTTCTCCAGCTCCACGGGGGGTGGGTAAACTGACACGTGCCCACTCTCTGAGGACATCGCCCAGTAGGGATGCAGTGGGGAGGGGTGAGGAGGGGAGCACCTTGGCCTAAAACCAAGGCCACCTGTGACCCACCCAAAGCCCGGACCCCAGCTTCCCTCCTTGTTTTGAGAGGTCCTTTCAATGGTCCCATCCTACCCTCACTTTTCCCTCCCCTGCTCTGAAGAGAGCCCTGTTGGGGTGCTGAATGAGCCACCGAATTCCTGTGTGTGCAGGGGACTGGGGCATGCAGGTGGGGACTGACCGAACTGCCAGGGGGGTATGCAGAGGGACTGACCAATGCCGCTGTGGGGCCGGCCTATGTGCTGCAGGCTGAGGCCCTTGTTCATGTCTAGAAGTCCATTCTTGGGCCAGCAACCCATGGCGAAGCTGTAAGCCTGGAAGACAGGAGGCAAGAGTGGTTAACAGAGGCCCTGACCCTAGAGTCATCCCCACACGCCAGTCCCCACCCCTTGCCCCGAGGCTTTCTGTTAAGAGCTTACTCTCATAGCACCTTATGAGAGTCTCTCACATTTGGTCCCATTTTCACCAGGGCCCTCCACCAGAAAACCCCTTCCTTCTCCAGGGCCTCTTTTCTCCTGGGCTTCTCCCCATCAGAATCCCCCCATCCTCACTGGGTACCCCCTCACCAGGACCCCTCTCGGGAACACACCCATTTAACAAGATCCTCCTTATCAGGACCCCTCCTCTCACCAGGGTGCCCCCTTTACCATGCACTCCTCCCTTAGATTTGCCTCTCTCTCCAGAGTTCCCAGCACTCTGCTGGGCCCCCTCCCTACATATGGTTGGTCAGAGACTGATCTCAGGAAGGGCCTTGGAAACCAGGGTATCTGAACTTCACTCCACAGATAAGAAAACTGTGAGCTGGCCAACAACTTGCCCATGGTCATGCTGTTTTTGACCCCAAGGCAGGACAGGCTGTGGAAGGCTGATTGCCATTTGGAGGACCCAACTGAGGGAGGAGAGTAAGGTCACCTGTTCTACTCAGACAGCTGTGAGGGGAGCACATGATGTGTGTGTGTGTGTGGTGGGAGGAGTAGATGCTCCTGCTGAAGGTCAAGTGCTCACTTATGCATATTCAAAGCGGCTACCCATCGATCTGTACTTAATTGTTTTCCTGGGGTTGGGGAAGGAAGTGCTGGGGGCATCGATCTGCTCAGGCCCCCAGCACTCCATTGCCCCCCTCTTTGCCCTACCCGCGCCACCTGGCCGCCAGCAACCTCCATCTGGGGGGGATACATGGCAGGACAGGGATAGCACCTTCCCTTGCAGTCCCACAGAGCAGGCCTGACTGACCTGATGTCACAGATGAGGAAACTGAGGGCCCAGAAAGGAGGGATTTACATGGGTTAGAACACTAAGTGACCCACTGCCTGCTAACAAAGTTCCATGCTTCTACCAATGGGCCTGTATAACTAGCTGACCCTTCAAACATGACCTAACCCTCACTATGGAAGTCTCCAAACACCAGTCTGCCCATCTCCCAGTGGCAGGATGGTACAGCTTGAGAAAGAGTGGTCAGTGGGAATGAAGCTTGGGTGAGTTCCAGCAGTTGGGACAGTAGGTCCACTGAAGCAGCTCAAGTGGCTGCCAGCCATGCTCAGATAGGCGCTGCAGTGCCCCTGCCCATCACTGGGCCTAGGAGTTCCCCATCCCACTAGAGACTCCCTCACAAGGGAGAAGGTCTGAAACCAAGGATGGGAGGCTGGGCACAGAGTTTGTTCTGGGGCAAAGGGGGCTGAACAGAGGAGGAGTACACTTCTTCCCAGCAGCAGTAACCAACCTCTGACCTCTCAGGCACTGGGTGGCTAGGAGCCAGTGCACTTAAGCCTCAGCACCCTCCAAAGCCTTTTTCCTCCGCCACAGAGCTATCAGTGGCAGGTCAAATTCCCAGCCAAGCCTCCCCAACCTTTCCCAGGCCACAGCTGCACCCCCAAATTGGGGGCTGAGTGAGAGGCTCAAGGACAGGGGAGAGGGCACTGGCCTAGAGCCAGGGGAACGCAGGCAGCAAGGGAAAGCAGCCAGTGGGCGGTGAACAGCTGGAGGAGCCGCTGCGCGTGGTCAGGACAGAGGCTGGAGCGCAGTGGGCCAGGGAGCAGTGGCGGGCCGGCTTTCAAGTACTTTAAAATCACTTACAAAGGCCGGATTAAACGATCAGAAATTCCATTTAATAGGACAAATAAAGAAATAACAATCTACTCTATCAGCCTGGGGAAGGCGAGCTGGATAGGTTTTTTTCCCCTCTAAAAAGGAAAAAGGGAAGGAAGGGGGAAAAAGGAAGGATAATGTGTGTTTACTCAAGCAAAGAAAAAAATATTTAAGTGATGTCGGGGAGAAGATTGCAGTAACTAGTGAAGAATAACATCGTCTACTTTGCTGTCAAATCACACCCGAATTTCAGTAATAGATTCTCGGCTGACACTCAATTCAATTCGAAGGTGATCCTGCTTTATCCCAGCCCATCAAATATTAAACACTTGCATTAGCAGGTGCTGCCGCTTCCCGGCTTAAAGCGGCGGGCGGGCGGCAGGGCTGCTGGGCTGCTGGGCTGCTGAGGCCCCTCCGCTCCTGCTCGCGGCTCAGGGACAGGGCAGCTCAACGTTATCTGCACGTCATCCTGAGTCTTATCACAGCTAAGCGGGAAGACCACTTCAGATAACATTAGATGCTTGCCCCGACGCCATCACCATGATTAGATTATTATTATAATTATGACTCCCCAAGATCTACCGGCTGGGGCATGTGGAAGTGGGTGGAGGGCAGCGGAGCCCAGGAGGGCCAGGCTGGCCCAGAGCAAGCTGGAGTCCATGCAGGAAAACAGAGGGCCAGGGCCAGGCGGCAGCCCCAGTTCCCCAGTCCCGCCTGACGGATGCCTTTCAGGAAGGGCAGCCTAGCTTGTCAGAGCCAGGGCGAGATGAATTGGCGTCTCCACCACGGCCGTGGGTGTCATGCCGCACAGTTTCATATTCTCAGATAAGGCGTGATAACCAATTGCTGCTGTGACATGGCCTCATCCAGCACTTCCTCAGGGGGGCACGGGGCGGGGGGAAGGGAGCAGCACGTGCACATGGATCTGCCAAGATCCTAATAAGAGGGATTTAATTTTTACAAATACTGCTTCCAGCGGGGCCTTCACATACTAGCCAAAGTCCAAAATGATATTAAAAACAGTTAATTAAAACTGCTCTCCTTCAGCCTGGGCTCTCCTCCTGTTGCCCCTGGCATGTCTCCCCTAGGTACTGTCACACACCCCTGCAGAGCTGAACCTTCAGACGTGACCATCAGCTTCACAGAGCCACCCTAGGCACAGCATCCCAAGCTCCTGCAACTCCTGCCATCTCAGGTAGCCCTCAGGTACAGCCAGCAGGCACAGGCAGCCGCCCAGAGAACACAGAGGGTCTTACGGCAATCTGGATCCTTGCACCTGCTGCCCCTCTGCACCTGCACTCACATGCCCACCACCCTCATACTCATTTCTAAAGCCCATTCCCCTTATAGCACCCCTCCCCCAGATAGACACACCCTAGTGTGGCTGCCCCAGGCTCTCCCTCGGTTCACCCTGCCCACTTCCTCCAGGCATTCTCCTTCAGAGATCACATCTGTCTATGAATCTTAGCAGAGCCCTCTCAGCTCAGGGCAAGGGGATGTGGGCTAGGTCTCAGAGATTCTGGTTGAGACGTCAAGACTGGTACTCAGGGAATCCTCAGAATGTAGGGTAGGAAGAGACTAGGAAAACTTCCTGGAGGAGAGGTGGGGGCTGGAGGGCTGGCAGGGTTTGACCCATGAAAGGGGAGGATGACATTCTAGGCAGACGACAGAAAGGACAAAGGAGAATGGCAGGAATAAGCTTGGTTACAGCACAGGCAATGGTTTAGGTGTGGCAGGGGCAGCCATTGTAGGCAGAAGGAGGCACATCTTGAGGTCTGCTTCCCAACTCTGTGTACCAACAGCAAGACTGGCAACAAGGGTCCCTAGGGCTCACCCCTCTTTATTCTTGCCTGCTTCTTATCCCTACTCCCTCCCTCTCTCCTGCCAGCCTATGGGTAGTTGGGGTAAGGGGTCCAGAAGCTTTCTGACACCCTGATCTTTTTCAAGAGCACTCACCAAGAGCTCATGCCTGAGCCCCTTTCACAACACTGCTTCCAAATTCTTTGGGTATGCTTCTTCAGCTGCACCTCTCCCAGCCATCAGGGCTCACCTGCCCAGTTATGCAGTCAGAACCTAAGCCTTGGGATTCCTGGTCAGGGGTAGGGCAGGCAGAAGGATGACCAAGGAGTCCCTGAGTCTACCCAGGGCAGGCACTGATGCTGCTGGACCACAGAGGCAGGTGGTGTTTGGGGTGAAGGATGCTGGGTCTACCAAACCAGCCCACCCCACCCCTGGGCCAAGCAGGCACGCACATTTCCGTTCCCATGGGCTGCTGTAATTTCCATGCGCGGGGAAGCAGGTGTCAAGCTGCTCCCGGCTGGCTCTCCCCTCTCACGGCTCTGCCCGCCTTGGCTGCTGCCCCATTAGCTTAGTGGCCAGCCATCTGCGACGGGCCTGCCGCGCAGCCCTGCTGTAGGCGCGGCGGGTGGCCCCCTGTGTAACAGGGAGCTTTGCCATTAGCGCCTTTAATATTCTGACACCTCAGCACAGCCTGCTATTACATGCAAACGCTGATCGCCCTGTGAAATTACATTGCTGGGCCCACGAAATGGAATCGTGTATAATCAGCCTCCTCCATGCACTGTCAGTCCCATCACAAACACGGCGCCCGGCAGCTTACGGGGGCTTAGCAGCTGCGACAAGTGTATTGGGTTTAATAGATGAAGTAGCCCTCATCGGCAGCAGAATCAGATCCTTCAAAGAGGAAAGAAGAGGCATCAACAGCTGCTGTGGTGTCTCTGCCCACCCATATACTACTTACCAGGGCTTTGAGAGTTGCTGGACACAGAGTGGGCAGGGTTGTGGCTGGGCTAAAGGGGTAGCACCCAATTCAGACTGCAGACAGAAGCACAGAAAACCCTGAGCTTCCAAGTTGGCCAACACATCCAGCCTCCCTGTGAGGAGGCTGACCTCTAACCATACCCCTAGGTGACTTGTCACCCCATGGGACCACGGATGATGGACCATTTCCCAAAACTAGGAACCAAATCAAATCACCTGCCCCCATAAACACCCAACAGAGATGAAGCAGTAAAGGTGATCCTCTAGGGCAGGGGTTTTTAACCAGGGTCCACGGACTCTCAAGGGGTCCATGGAAAGATTTCAGGGGGAGTCCGTGAGCTTGAATTGAAAATTTAAAAAAAACATTCTTGTGGTGGTGTGTTGGTGCAGGTGTGATAAATTTATTAAGTATAGTGTGGACTTAGTAAGGGGTCCGTGGTTTTCACCTGAATGGCAAAGGGGTCTGTGGAACAAAAAAGGTTAAGAACCCCTGCTCTATGGGGTGGGGGAGAAAAGGTGTGACATAGAGAAATACTACCTTTTTCTCCAACTGACGAACACTTCTACAGCTGGCGAACCAAGCACTTAGGCCACAGGAAACATAAGGATGGCACATGCCATACCATACCCAGCAGCCCATGACTCAAAGGAAGGCAGTGTGGTCAGGCTCAGGAGTCAGACATACCTGGACTGGATTCCTAGTTCTGCCCCTTATTAGCACTATAATTTTGGACAAGTTATTAAACCTCTGAGCCTCAGTTTCCTGTACTGCAAAATGGGGTGATAGTACCTTCTCCCAGGTATACCTGCTGTCACCCAGGAACATGCCATCACAATGCCATATCTGGATATTCTTGAGAAATCCAGATATTCTGGATACCCAACACACAATTCCCTTTGAGAATCAGACTCCCTCTCCTTTTCCAGGCTCAGCCTGAACCAATTGTGGTAGATTGTATTTTCCAATGATGGTCACGACATTCATTACCTCTCACCCCACACATGCTCTTCTTACACTGAATATGACACACCTGCTATCAAGAGGTGGAATCCATGCTCCTTCGTCTTGAAAAGGGGTGGGCTTTTGTGACTATTTCAAACAAAAGAGTAGAGGAGAAGTAATGCTAAGGGACTTCAAGGCTATTTCAGAAAAGCTGAGGCAGCTTCTACCTCATTTACCCCACTGGAACCCCGCCCTGGAGCCCCAAGCTGCCATGTAAGCATTCAGAACACCCTGAAGTGGCCATGCTGAGGAAGCCCAAAGCGGCCCACACGGAGAGACCATGTCGAGAAGCCGTGAGGTCGGGTGAGGAAAGAGAGCAGCCCAGCCAGCCCCCAGCCATGGCAGTCACACACTATTCCAGCTCCAGTCGCTGTCTGCCTACAACCACATCAGAGGGAGTCGTAAAAAGCCCTAGTCAAAATAAAAATACCCCACGAAAGCTAAACTAGGGATTTAGGTTAAACAAGACCAAGAGCCTTCAAAGCTCTAAGCAAGTATAAGTTACTTAAGTAACTTAAGAACTTAAGAACCACCTAGCCAAGCCCTTCCTGAATTCCTCACCTACAGAAACCATGAGATGATAAACTACTGGTTGTTGATTCAATTCACGAAGTTTGGGGTGATTTGCTACGCAGCAGTGCTAACAGGAAAACCCATACCTCCTCACTTCTGGATATACTCTGCAGAAACTTTCGGCTTCTTCACTCCCACTGCTTTTAGACTATCCTTCCTCTTTTGGGGACTTCATGCCAAGTCCTCATCACTCTGGGTAACTTCAGTGTCTACAGGATGACCCACCTATGAACTTTGCCTCTCAGTTTCTCGGCTCCTTTGTGTTATTAGACCTTCTCCTCTACCTGCCTCAGCCATGTATTCCCATGGCCACATATTGGGCCTTGTATCACCCAGAACTGCTCTCCCTTTGAAATCTTACAGTGACAGATTTCACTTTGACCCTAGCCTCCTATCCTTTCTCCTTTTGTAACTTCTGTCCCTCTAAAATTGCCTTTTCGCCTGTCTGCCCATTCCCTACTGGCCTCAATCCCTTTTCTACCAAGCCTGGACCCTTGAGTCCATCACTTCAACCACCTACTCACTGATCTTCAACTTCAACTCCCTTGCCCACTTATCCTAGAAAATCCTCCCTGCAAAACCCCCAACCATGATTCACTTTTTCTCCATACTTGCACTTGTTCTAAGTGACACTGAAGAAAGTTACTCATGTGTAGAAAGTGGCCAATAGAGATCCAAGGTCACACCCTTGACAGCCATCAATGTTATCCAACAATTCTTCCTTCCCTCCTACTTTCACAAAGATAATGAAGCCACTAAGCAGAACTCTTCCAATTGTATGCCTATATCTACAAATACATCTGTGCCCTCACAACCCTGCTGCTTCGGCTCTCTAGTTGTAACAGAGGAGATACTTCACTTCCTGTCTAAAGCCAATCCCTTTTCCACCTGCTCAGGGCCTTGCTTCATCTTGTATCCCCTTTCTTCTAAATCTTTAACCTCCTCTTCTCTGCTGGCTCCTTTCCATTCACATTTAAAGATGCCTGAATCTCTGTCATCTTTATATAACTTCTCTGTGTCTCTGTTTCCTCCCTGTAAAATGGAGGTAATAATGGTTCCTTCCCCATAGAGTTGAATGTGAGAATTAAACAAATTATTGTATGTACAGTCCTTAATGCCTTGCTCACAGAAAGCTATATAAGTATTAGACTATTATTTTTTAAATTCTCCATTCACTCCACACCCCCATCCAGCTATTGCCTGTTCTCCTCTTAATGACCAAACTTCTTAAGAATTGTCTCTGGTCACCTCCCCCATCACTCCTTAATTGACTGCAGTTTGCTTTCCATCCCTAACATGCCACTGAAACTGTTCCTGCTGAGGTCAATAATCCTTTCCATCTTACCCACATCTATGGACAGTTTCAGGTCCTCACCTCCTTGGCCATACTGTAGCCCACTCCATCTTTGAAACTCTTCTCCTTTGGTTTTCTCCTCATTCTACCCTTCCAGTTTTCCTCTTTCTCTGATGTTTTCCTCACAATCACTTCTGCATCAGGCCATCCTATGCACATGCTTACAAGTGCTCTCTCTTTTTTTCCCTATACTCCACCACTCTCCCTGAATGAAACAGTAACCTCTATTACTTCCGAATCGGCATTTCTTGCCACCACTTGAGTGTCAAACATACATATTCTATTACCTACCTGGCATTTCCACCTGGATGTCACATAGGCACTTCATTCCGGTTATGTTTAAAACCCACTTCAGCATGTTCCTCTTCAAACTGCTCCCTCTCCTGGGTTTCCAAATCCCAGTGAAAGACATTACCATCTACCCATTCTACCAAGCCAGCAATGTAGGGATCAACCTCAACTCCTTCTTCCTTACTGCCCACCAAGTCCTATGATTGCTTTATGCCTCCATGCCTTCACTCAAGCAATCCCTCAGCCTGCCTAGAATGCCCTCTGCTTTCTCTTTTTTGTCCTAACAAACACACACTCTTTCAACATTCAACTCCAATGTACCTTCCTTTGCAAAGTCTTTGCTGACTCATTCCCTCTTTCAGACCCATCCATACAATGAACAGACTTCTACCACAGCACCTGTAACATTAATTTGTTTACACATTTGCTACCTCATTATGCAGGGCAATTCTTAAGGGCAGGGGCTGATCTGGTGTTTCTCTGAATGATCTCCATTGAGGAAAGAGGAAGGGAGGAGAGAGAAGGAAAGGGAGGAAATGACCTCTCTGGGTATAATTCTGCCAAGCAGGAAGGCCTGGTTTTCAGAGCTGCCACCCCCACCAAGCTCACCCTGTCTCCTCTTGGAACCACTGTTGCTCCTGCCCAGCAGAACAGTAATCCCCCCTACAGCCATCCTTGGAAGTAGGGGCTCAGCTGCCTGTGTTAGGAAAGAAAGGGAGGCTATTCCTGCCCTCTTCTCCTTTTCTGAACCTTTCAGTCTCATGGGCTGTTCCCAACCCCCTCCTCAAGCCCAGCAGAGGCTCAGCCAGCACAGCTACAGAAGCAAAAGGATGGACATTTGCATCAAGTGACACAAGCCCACCCTCCCCACTCCTAGCTGGTGTTTGTGCTGTAGGCAGTGGTACCAATACACTCCAGGGGCTCCTTGAGTGGGATAATAATCTTCTCCGTGTACTTAACTCATTGCCTACCACAGGACAGCTGCCTTTAGTGTACTGGGCAAAGGCAGGGATTGTGCCACAGGTCCAGGTTCCACATCAGGTTCCATGAATACAGGATGGCTGCCAGTTGAGTTTGATCCCATTAGGTTCCTGACTATAATTTCAGGTGAAATAATCTACCTCGTATTCCTAGAGCCCTTGTTTCGCTGCTAAGTCAGAAGGTACTTGGGGACTCTGAGGTTTCTGGGACAACAGTAAGAGAAGAAGCTGGTGAGCCATGCTGCCTCGGCCCCAGCAGAGGAGGATGGCCTATCTGGGGTGCCACATGCTCTGGCACAAGAATCCATGGCAGCAGGTCAGTCTGAGCCAGCAGCCTAGGGTGAAAGCTACAATGAGAGTTTTCTTTGTTTTCATTACAATTTCCTCTCCCATTGCTTCTTTTTAGCCAGTCCTTTCCTCCCTGGGGTGCTGGGGATTGAATGAAACACCACCCCCGGCTCCAATAAGTGTATTTCAATTACATCTGTCACTGCATAAGGATATAATGATATATCATGTGATATTAAATCCATGGTAATCATATCAGGGATTTTTTTTAATCGTGCACTAATCGTATTATTACATCTCTATAATTAACAACAGGAGGTATGGAAATTCAGTTAAGGCAGAAAGCTCAATGTACTTCCCCCACCCCACTACCCCACACCCGCCCTAGCTCCCCCAGAGTAGGACCCGATTAGGAGATGGGGACTGCAAGGAACTAGTAAGATGGGCCAAAGCCTCTACTTCCCCAGTGCCTCAACCATGGGCAGAGCCTTCAGCATTCAGAGCTGGCTGAGATGGTCTAGACCAGGACCAGGGTACTTGTCTGTCTTTCGGTTGCTCAGGAAAGAGCCTGGGGCAGAGGCCACACAAAGAAGCCCAATCACAAGGATCAGTTGGGCCTTCCAGACCATCATAGCACCAAATTATCTCCATGGGGAAAGATGTTACCTTTCCTTCAAACCAGCAAGACCCTCAAAGGTGCTTGTGAGGCACAAAGCAAGTTCCTGCCTCATGGCCACTTCGACCAGAAATCCTCCTGCTTCTGCTGCACATACTGGCCTAGCTCTTTCTGGTGACCACTTTCAACATCACCAGGTCCAGCAGCTGAATGGACCCAACTCTTTCTGGGGCCATTTGTTCCCAGTTCTCTCTCTGAAGTCTGGCCCTTCATATTGCATGACAAGTGGGTTTTGGATAACCACTGGGGTCCTCCACCAATCCCCCTGAAACTCAAGGGTCTAGTTCTTACCTCCTCCCATCAGGCCTACGTGGAGAGAGGAGGGGCTTGGGTTTGCAGCTTGAACTATGCCAAATGACCCAGTCTCTCCCACCCCCATTCCTGATACTGAGCTGCTAGGGCTAATCCCCTCAGGGTGTCATAACCAGTCTGCAAAGCAGAATTCTGCGTTTCAAGTCCAAAGCTTTGAACCTGGCATGTTACTAGTCCTCAGTGAGGGGCAGGCATTTTGCTAAGTTTGACTCTCAGAAGTTGGACAGGCCTGAAGATGAAAGAGAAAAATCATGTCCTTTTTCCTAATAAAAAGGAGACACTAATAGCAGTCAGCACTTAGGCAAAGCACTTTAAGATTCTAAAGTGCTTTCCAAATTAAAATATAATCCCTTACTGAGTATGCAACACCACCCCCACCGCCACCCGTCCACCCCTCACACATGTAGGCATGTGCATGCTTGCACACAGCACATATGCATTCACTCTCTCTCTGGGAAAAAAATGAGAAGGTTGCTGAAGACATTCATCCCTGATCCCCCTCCTCCTTCACTGGCTTGCTCTCATAACATATATTTATTGTATAATTATCATGTGCCAAGCCCTGTGCTGGGTGCTGGAGACATACAGATGAGTAAATTAGGCCACTGCCTCAAGGAACTCCCAGGCTGTAAGGAGAAGCACATAAACACATTTGCAAAACAATGCACGTGAGGGGCAGGATGTGGCAAGAGACCTGTGGGAAGAAATCCTAACCAGACCTGGAGGAAAATCACTTGAGAAGATGCTCCACATTCAGTAGAACATCCTAGGTGGAAAGACCAGGGAAGGTGAGCACTGAGGGCCAGGAACACAGTTCAGTGGTCTGGGCTGAGACAAGAAAGGGTGGCAGAGGAGACGGGTGGGGGTGTGTGCATGAAACTGTGGAAGGAGATAAGATCACCCAGGAAAAAAAGTAAGAGCCTTTAGAGTCAGATAAGGCCCTCTCTTGACTCTGATGTTTGGAGAGAAAAAAAAAGGAAGGTTGAGAGAGGGAAGGTTGAACACTAGAGTTTCCAGAGCTAAGGCCCAAAGAACTTCCTCTCTGGGGCATGCCCAACATCCTGGCCCCTATACCTCCTTCCATCAACTTCACTCTACCCAGAGAGACAAGATGGAAGAGTGCAGACACTGTAATCATGCTGACTCGTTCACAATATTTATTGTGAACAAATATTTATTGAGAGCCTATTATATGCAGTCAGCAATACAGACACAGTCCTGTCCTCAGAGAGCTTAGAGTCTGTTGGAGAAAGCAGATATTAAACAAATAGCACTGTAAATAATCATGAAGTAATAGTTATAATAGGGGCAGAAGAAGAAATGTAGGCTGAAGAGGGAGACCTGACCTAGTTGGGGAAAGCTTCCCTGAGGACAGGTAAGCAGAAACGGATGGATGGGAGGGGATGGGAAGAGGTAAGCCCTTAGGCAAATTATAACACAGCACTTGGAAGAAACCAAATCAAGGCTAGTGTTCCTGGAGCACAGAGAGCAAGCATGACATGTGGCTAATGAGGGAGGCAGGAGATTGCCAGCCCATGCAGGACCTCAGAGGACATGAGGAGGGTTTTGTATCTTTTCCTAAGGCAACAGGAAGCCATTCAAGGCTGTTTCACATTCTGTGATCTTGGGGAATTCTACCAATGTTAAAAGTCTGTTCCTTTGCACACCTACTCCTCCCTGTTCCTAAGGGTAGCCAGGCCTGGGAAAAACTAACAGAGACCCAAGGCCATTTTCTATTTGGAAGGAGAGGAAGAAATTGCACAAGCAACTGAACTATGTATCCCTCATTCATTCACTGAACATTCACACATTCACTGAAGGCCTGAATGTGTGATTCCTGTCAAGTCAAATGGAATCACAGGTAGGCCTTGCCCTCATAGGACTCATGGCCATTTGAGGGGAAACAGAGACAGAAACCAGTAATTGCCATAGAGAGTGATTAGAGAACTGCAACAGGAATACAAAAGAGCAAAGTGCTCAGGCCCGGAGACATCTAGAGCCCCCTCTGCACAAGCAGCAGGTGACTGGCTGGGACAGCACTCCCCATACAGACTGGGGGTACAGGTGGGGGGCAGGAGTATGCAGAGGACCATAAGCCAAGGCTCTAGGGAAGGGGCTAGAGACCAAGCAGGAACAGTTCCAAGCCAGGATCTTGTCCTGGGCTCTGAGACACCTGGGGCCCCAGTGGCCAGTTAATGGGGGTAGAGCACAGAAAGAGACTAGGCTAAGCTGAAGCACCTTCTAGTTGCAAAGACGGAGGTTGAATGCATGTGACTAAAGCCACACAGGAGAGAAGAGGGAAAAGGCTTACTATATATCCCAAGGACAACTGCAAGGGGACACCTTCAGAACAAGCAACAAGATTTGGATAATAAATCATTTCAGAAGATGAAAACTCTAGTCCCCAGGCCTCAGTTTCCTCATTCAGAAAATAAGGGGCTTAATTACTTGATTTCTTCCTGGTCTGAAATTCATCAGATCTGAGGCTCAATCACCCCCAATAGTCAGGCTTATTTCTGCTCCACATTTTTTTATTATGCTATTCCTTCCTCCTTTCCCCCAAACCCAGCCCCTGAACTTTCACCGTGCTACCTTCTCTGAATTCTGTCTGCCAGGACACCACCTTCAGGAAGCCCTCCCTGGTTTCCCTTCCTTCCTTCTTCATGTCTTACCCTGACCACCACATGTAATTCCCCTAAGAGCACTTTGCTTAATTACATATTACATATGGTCTGGCGCTCTTACTTGACTGGTGGAGGGATTGTCTTTCTCTCTCCCTGACCCCTGACATCCATTTCAGGGGCAGGAGGGAAGCTCTCCTCTCACCAGCCCTAGAAGCAGGCAGATGCTGTTCCAGCCTGAAGTCTTGGTCCCCACTCCCTCTGCCCACAGTCCTCTGAGAACTCGAAGGCCTCCACTTGAAAAGGGTGCTAAAAGCAATGATGTCTCCAAGTGCGACAGGAGATATTTGTGTCTGCTTTACCCTTGGCTTTTTGCTCTGGTTCAGGTAGGAGCGGGGTGGGCCGGCTGGCAGATCTGAGAGCGCGGCACGCCCCAGCGGGCAGGGCGCACAGCACGGAGGAAGGCGCGAGTCAGTCTGGAGTGCTCCCCATTTATCAAGCTCACGCAGGCCGCCAGCCGAGCGAGTCTTTCTATCATTACACCTCTCAAAATCCGATTCATACCACTAATCCTGCCTTCATTCTCCCAGATTAATAACATCTCTTTCAACCTTCACAGTGTGATAAATAGACAAAGAGAGAACAAAAGGAGAGACAGAAGAGAGAGAAAGAGCTGGAGCAAGTCCCCATAATAGAGAGAGCCGAGAAAGAGGAGAGGGAAAAAAGGAGAGAGAAGCGAGAGCAGGCAGCAGCCAGACTGCAGCTACCTTAGAGAGCGGCTCTGAGGAGAGCTGGCGGCAGCGCCCCGCTATGTGCTCTGCTCTGTCCCCAAAGAGAAAGAAAGGCTCGTTAACAGCTCCTTCCTGCCTGCACTTTTGTTCAGATTCTTTTCTTCCCTTCCTATCCTGCTTTAGGTCAAACCCCAGTGGAAATGAGTCTCCAGGCTTCCTGGTCTCCTTCCAGCCTCCCTGGTCTCCTTCCAGCCTCCCTACCAGGCCCAGGGAACCAACCTGGCCCTTGGCAGTAGGGCTGGATCGAAGCACAAGAGTGGGCGGAGAAACGGTTTAGCTAGGATGGGGCAAACTTGCCTAAAGCTTCACCAGGGCTGTTCCCATAACCCCAATCCCAGCCTCCTTCCCTGTTCTTTAGGCAAAACAGGAAAGAGTATAACAGAGAGCAGAGGGCAGCCTTGGGGGTTCATTCCCGAATACTCTGTCCTACACATCTTTCCCACCTAAGGCTTCAGATGGCCCAAGCCAAGGCCCCTAGCTCCAGCAGCCCAGCTAGACAATGACAACAGGCACCCCTCAGGCTTGCAAAAGCAGAAGTGTGGCCCATACCTCCAAATTATGAGAGAGAGGCGTGATGGGGAAAATAAACCCCACTAGGCCCCAGCACTAGCTCTAACACAAGTGATCTGATGTCCTCCCAGGCTGGTCTCCACAGCACACTTTCTCACAGACTCGGGCTGTCAGTCACTCCTCTTCTGGGCGCTGGCAGGTAACACCATTTACATTACTCTGTAGTGACTGGCTCCCTTTCTCCACTGGGACTCTCTTCTGTGTTCTCTAGTCCTAGGACCAAGTTGCCCAGGGCACTTCCATTCTTTCTCAGCTTTGGCCAAATCAGCCCTAGCACAAGACCAAGCCAAACACAACTCTACCCTCTCTCTGGATTGCAAGCATTACTAGGCTGCCCATAGGTCTAGCTCAAGGCAAGGGGAGGGTATTCCATACCGGGACACTCAGTTGCCCCTCTGCCCACTGCCTTCACAATCTACCAGAATGGGGCAAGGTGGGGCTGTGCCATTCTCTCTGGACCACCCTAGTCTCAGTGTACTCATGGCAGAGAGTTGGGGCAGAAGGGGGGAAGCGGCATGCAGAAGGAAGGCCTGCCCTGCCCAATCCAGCCTGATAAGAGGAACCTTCCAGGAAAGTCAAGGTTCTTCCAAGACAGAGCCTTGGTAGTGAACAGGAAGGGCCTAAAGCAGACCCTCAATAGAAAACTGGCCTGGTGGTCTGTAGAAAATATCTTGGAGACATTTGCTAGATTCTTTCCTCCAAAAGCCTCTCCTCCCTCCCTCTATCTCCTGCCCCAAAAAACAGCCCTTCCTTTTGGATGAAAATGGCTGCTGCCTATCCCCACCATTTACTCCCAGGGACTCTACCACTTCCAGCCCCAACCTCTCAGGTTTGTCCAGTTCTGGCTCTACTTGGGGAAAAAACTTGAAAGTTCAGAGGAGAAGAGGCTTCACAAGACCAAGCAAAGAGCAAACCACAAGAAGAAAAAGATGCTAAAGTAGGTAGGAGACAGTCCTTGGGATCATATCCCTCTCACAAAAAATCCAGAAGTTTTGCTAACCTTCCCTCAGTCCTATGTCAGAAGGACTCTCTGCTTTTTTGCTACTCCAGCAGGCCTCCAGGCTCAAACACCTACAATGGGAAGGGTAGAAGAATGACAACGACTGATGTTTGTCCATGGTCCAAGTGACCCAAGGCGGTGGGGACTGAAGAGGAAAGGCAAGAAGGAGAGAAAACCATATAGTCACAGTGAAGGGGAATGGTCCTCCCCACAACCAAGCTGGCGGCCCAGTGGTGTCCTGGCCTTCAGGGCATGCTGCCTCTGAAGCCCAAAGTCACAGTAGGGTTCCAAGCATGGATCCCAGGCACTTCCTTCCCCAAGAGCCTGCACTGCTGAGAGGTTGGACAGCCTCAGAGTCAACCCTGCAGTTCTCTAGAAAAAGGCAGCCAGCAGGCCCAGACACACTTGGCCTTGCTCTAATTAGTTTCCCCACTGTAAACTCCTGGGCCACTTCCTGGATAGCCTCCCCAGGGGCTCAGCAAGGTGTTTCAGTCCTTGCAACCCTACTCCTGACAGGAGGACAGTCCCAGGCTCTAAGAAGAAAAGTCATGGTAGCTGTTCTATCCTGTCTCTATTGTCAATACACACTCTGGCTCCTCCCATAGCCTTCTTGATTCCTCCAACTCTCCCAGCTCTCTCTGAGCCCTTCCTCCCAAGTTAAGTCTCCACCAGGTTACCCAAATCTGAGGGATGAACTCCATCTCCTTAGAGGGCCTGGCCTGAGCACCAGGTAGAAGGAAGTCAGCCAGACACAAAAGAGTCTCTGGCAGATCAAGAGACTAGACCTGAGTGATGTTTTCTCCCTGAAACCAGGCTTTGAAATCTCACTCCCTGAGCACCTGGTTCTAGAGCCCACTCCTCCAGGCAGCCACTGGCTTAGGGCAGGTAAGGAGAAGGTGGGTCCTAATGTGTAAAAAGCTCCAGCAAAGCAAAATCATTTACTCTTTGGTGCGACTGCTCAGCAGAGCTAATAAATCTTGCATGAGCAGGGCTGATTCTAATTTCCTAATATGAAAAGGTATTTGGATTGAGAGAGAGGGGGAGATAAAAGTGATTGAATCTCCAATAGTCCGGGTTACTGACAAGAAACATCCTGCTCAGCCCTGAGAGAAGGATGGCAGCACCCGTCCGCCCGCACCGCACACACCCATCCGTTCTGCCCCCCTCTTGGCATGATACATCTCAGTCTCTTCTATTGACAGGACGTGGCTTTAAACACAGTTACACAAGTTATCATTTCTGCCTTCTGATCAATCTGAATTTTCAGGACAATTACCCTCTTAATCAATGATTGCTATCAGCAGCCCTGCGCCTGGACGGATTTCTCAGCAAGGTAATCATGCCGCCAGGCTGGACGGCGTGTGCATAGGCAATGAAGCTCCGGGTGGGGTCTCCTCCCTCCCTCTAGAGTCCCCTATATCCCAGTGCCACTGCGAGCATTGAGGACAAGGACGGCAAAGTGTGAAGGCCACTTCAAGGAGCGATGGGAGTAGAGGGAAGGGGAGGGGAGGGGGCTTAGCCACCCAGTCAGCCTTCCAGACCACCTGATCATGGAATAGACCTTTTAAAAGCCTACATTTACTGCCCACCACCCTGATGCATCTCCACATGCCCTCCTGCCAGTCACTCCTACTTCCTAATTAGCCTAACAAAGCCCAATTCTAATTAAGGGCTCAAACTATTAGGGTAAGTGCAAAGAAAAGAGATGTACTGGTTTTACTAAACTCTCAGAAGTCCAATGGTTCTGGAAATTCCTTTTTTTCCATAGACTTGGTTCATATATGCCACTGACTACTCCTCAGAAGTCCCAGATGCCCAGGCATCTGGAGCTAGCACAAAGCCAGCCTGGCCTCAAGTCAGGAGGCCACTCAGCTCAACACTCTCCCTCCTCAGCCCCTGCCCAGGGCCCTCCCACAGATTCAGTCCTCCATGCATCAGACAATCCAAAGCCCCTTGGGAGAAGAGGGAAGGAGAAGGAACGGTGGAGTCAGTTTCTGTCCCAGTGTCCAGAGTTAGCTAAAGGCCACATATGCCACCCTGGCTACAACTCAGGAAAGTGTCCTTGATCACCTGCTACCGAGCAAGGACTTGAACCATGAACCAGAGGATTGACAAATGGGATGAAATGAACACGGTCAGAAACAATGATGAGATTATGCTTCCGTAGAGGCAGATATGTGTATACAGTTATACCCATGGCAGAAGGGGCTATGGGATTAAAACAGGTGACAACAATTTGCTATTATATCCCGAGGAGGAAAGAGAATTAGAAAGCATACCTATATTTATTCACTGGCATTCACTGAGTGTGAACCATGGGCTAAGTGGTGGGGCTACAGCAGTGAACAACATAGAAGTGACCCCTACTCTCATGGAGGTCATAATCAATAGAAAGAGAGACAAGCGTTTAGAAAAAAAAAAAAGCAAAAACAATAAAGTGAACTTGTACATGAGTGTTCATAGCAGCTTTATTCATTACAGCCCCAAAATAGAAACAACCCAAATGTCCTTCAACTGATGGGTGGATAAATAAGTGTGGTATATCCATACAATGGAGTATTACTCAGTAATAAAAAGAAATGAAATACTGATTCATGATACAACATGGATGAACCTTGAAAATATTATGCTAAGTGAAAGAAGCCAGTTACAAAAGACCATGTATAAGAAATGTCCAAATATATTGGCAAATTTATAGAGGCAAAAAGTAGATTAGTGGTTGGTTAGGGCTGGGGGATTCAGGGAGAAATGAATTTCTTTTTAGAGAGGACAAAATGCTCTAAACTTGGATTGTGGTGATGGCTGCACAACCCTGTGAATATACTAAAATACACTGTACATTTTAAATGTGTGACTTGTATGATATGTGAATTATATCTCAATGAGACTGTTTAAAAAGAACAATGTGCAAGGAGCTCACAGCAAGCTCACCAACAGTGAACAAAGTTAGGGAAGGTTCTAGCACAGTGTCTGGCACTCAATAGGCACTCAATATGGGTGTCTGAAGAGGGAGGGAGCTCTCACTGGGAAACTGGAAAAGGCTTCAGAGGATGTAAGAGGAGCTCAGTTTTGAAGGAGAAGTAGGAGTTCACTAGGCAGGAATGTTGCAAAAGGCATTCCAGGCAAATGGAACAAATCTGAATAAGGTTTGCAGGTAGATCATACAGGCTATCTTGGCATAGTTGGAGATATGCATACCTGTTGGAAAGGGGGCTCAAAGACTAGCTCAAAGGATAGTTAACCAGTCTGTACCTCAGCAGATATTAAGATTTTTTCAAGTAGAGAAGTTATATGATCAGTACAGGATAGTTTAGGGCTTGATAGTTCAGGCATGGGAAACATGTCATAGTTGAAAGGGCATGTTTTTTGTTTTTTTTTTTCTTTTTTGGAGTCAATATCCAGGGTTTAATCCGTCTCCCAACAAACTCTAATAACCAGTGAAGGCTGGGATTTTGTCTATTTTGCTCACTATTACCCCAGTGCTTGACAGAGTACCTGACCTAGTAGGTGTTCAACAGGCATTTATTGAATGAAAATGAATAAATGAGTGAATGAATGTGGAATTCAATCCCATTTTACAAATATTTATCAACACCTACTGTGAACCAGGCACTCTGCTATTCAGCTTACACAGTGTGAGCTCTTCAAGGGTAAGGTGCATGTCTGATCTCTGATCTCTAATCTCAGTGCCTTGTGCAGGTTCTGTTTGGCACAAGGTAGGTGCTCAGTCCATATTGATTTTCTTAGGGAGGTTTCCCTAAGACCCAGTGAATTCTTGGATAGGCTCAGCCCAAACACAATGCTATGGTTAGCAACAAAAGGGAAGGTAAAGCTCTAGGGGTGGAAAGCTTCAGTAGTGCAACAGAAGCAGGTGGAAGAGCCCACAGTGTTTGCCCCAAAGCAAATCATTGTGCTCTAGGGGACCAGCAGGCAAACCAAGTCATCAAAGCTAGTAAAGAACTGAATAGGGAACCATTCCCACAGCCCATTCTCAGAAGCAGACTGCCTTGCCCAAGGCAGAGAGCCGGCATGCAGGGAGGAGGACAGCATAGGTAGGGTGGAAACATAAGCTGCAAGACTTGCAGGTGGAAGGGGAGGGAAAGAGCTGGGCCTTATTTCCTGAGCACCCTATCCTGACCCCGCAGATCTGTTGGTTCCACTTCTCCTTTCTGCTTGGAAGAGCCCTTCAGCTACAGACATGGCTGACCTCAGTATGAAGGAGCTTCTCAGTCTCCCAACCCCCAATTCCTATAGGGCCTTCCATGCCCTCCTTCTTCTTCCCTCCCTTTCCTTCCTGCAGTGCTTCCCCTGAGCCATAAAAATAAAATAAAACACAAACACCCACAGTCCAGGAGGAGGGCGTCAGACAGATAATGGGCATTTTATATCTTTTTATGACACTCCCCATAGGCAGCTCTGCAATCACGGCGCAATAAAGGCAGGCATGCAGCTTGCATAGTTAAACAACTGCCGGGTAATTAGGCACAGCAAACACACCACTGGGGAGGCCTCAGCCCTGCCTTGGTATCTGCCTGCAGCCTGTCGGCCTGCTTACAGCCTAGTAGGTGCCAAGCCCAGGTCTAGCCCCATAAGACCACCATAAGATGGTCAGGTCAGTGGTGCTGGAGACAGACCACTGGCTGCTGCCACATGCACACTTGGGCCTGTGCCCATGCATGCTCATAAGTATGCCTGCCCACACCTGCACACAGGCACTTCCTGAGCACCAAGCCTGGACCTCACCTTCCCAGGAGGGCCACTCCTCTTTCCCAAATAGGGCAACCTTGGGTCTCACCCTGCTTTAAGGTCCCTGAAGATGTCACAAGCCTGGCTGTAGCAGGGACTTGCTTCTCAGGTAGCTGAGCTTACCAAGTTGCATAGGTAGGGTACACACAAACACACAGACATGCTTACGTGGACTCTGTCTCTTGTAAATTCAGACTCATTACAGAATTGAATTGGAAATAAATTAATTTTTAATAATGCAGATGATTCACCACCACCCTATTCCTATCACTGCACTTATCACTTCTGTTGTAATTTTACCCATTTGCCTATTCATCCACCTCTCTCCCCTCCTAGCCTGGGAGGTCCATAAAGGTGGAGACC
Source organism: Cabassous unicinctus (assembly GCA_029593785.1). Lineage (NCBI taxonomy): Eukaryota > Metazoa > Chordata > Mammalia > Cingulata > Chlamyphoridae > Cabassous > Cabassous unicinctus. The sequence goes on from JAQZBX010024283.1 coordinate 25,402, forward strand.
AGGTCTGATTCATCTTTGAGTCCCAAATGCCCAGACACACAGCAGGGCTTAGGTGAGGGACTGGTGGTTGGATGTGAATATAGATTTCCTGGCCCAGGCAGAGCACAGGTCACTTGACACCCAAGGCCCAGGTCCAGGCTGATTAAAGGCCAACCAGCAGAGAGAAATCCTCTGTACTGTGAGTCCTCACCCCACCAATTCCTTCCCTAGTGACCCAGTCAGTCAAACTCAGAAATTACAGGGAACTGAAGGTTAATTCATGGGACAGAATAGACAAAGCCTGCTATGATCCCACTTAAAGACTGAAATAGCCAAAGAAGGTCCCATTTCAGATCAGCTCTGAGGAGTCAGGCAAGGAAAGTTAAGGCACCCACCCCAAAACCACTGGTTCCCCAAGAGAGCTAACTGCTGGCCAACTCAGCTCACAGAAAGACAATGTGCTGAGCCAGCATGGTCCTGTCAATGTGAAAAAACACCCAGCTACTTCTGCTGGTCTCTACTGGGCCATCTCTCAGTGTCTGCTAAGATGACCCACCAAGAGGATAAAAGGACAGAGGAAGGGCCTGGGCTGCACCCTGCCTTTAGGGTATTGAGAGGCTCTTTTTCTTCCAATCCACAAAGAAGCAGGGAGGCAACAACTTCTCCTCACCCCATATTCTCATGGGGAAGCCAAAAGCCAAGTAATGGCATTCAGCTCAAGCCCAAGCCATCCCAAATCGTGACAGCCACCAGCTATCCAAACTCCTCCACATCACCTGAGCCTCCAGTTCTCCTGACCTGATGCCAGGCAATGACCTGCCTTCCCTGTTCTGTCAACCTTTCCCAATGGGATAACTGAGTAGTGCCAAGGTTAGAAATCAAAGTAGGAGCTAAGGGTAAAAGAGGGACTTCTTCTCCTTCCTTGTATCTGTCTCATTTTTAAAGGGAGCAAGAAGGAGAAACCAAAGGTACCATGAATAATCTCAGAATTGTAAAGGTAGAAGAGACTACAAAAAGAGATCATCTCACCCAACTCCTTCAATTGTTAGATGAGGAAACTGAAGCTTCAGAAAGGGCAAATGACTCAATACCAGAGCCCATGCCTATCTTTTGGCTTCAAGTTCAGTCCAGGGTTGTTTGCATTGCACCTCATGCTGCCCTCTAGAGACAAGGGCTTCATGTGCCCAACCTCCAATGCCTGGAGTCAGACCACAAGTCCCACACAGACACTCACCTCTATTCCATGGGTGGGTATGTGCTCTTCTACCTGGGTATACCCAGACACACTCAGGCCTGAACAAACCTGCACTCATGGGGAGACACACTTCTTCACACACATACAAGCATGCACGTGCACATGGGCGCCCTCTTATGCACACAGATCCTGTTAAATAGGCGTCACTCGCTAGAGCTTATCCTATCCTTCCTCACGGAGCCCATGCCAATCCTTCCTCAATCAGTGACTCATTCAGTGACCATAGGACTAGTAATGGCTACTGTGTTTGAACCACCTCAGGCCCTCCAGGCCCCCAGTTAAAACCTGGCCAGACTAAAGGAACAGCCTTCAGGTGGTATCTGTTATGGGACAAGAGGCAAGAGGGAAGCTGTGGAAGAAAAGAGCCTGGATTTACATACTGGTCATGGGCCTTAGGCAAGCTTCTTAATCTCTCTGAGTCTCTATTTCAGCACTCATAAGTCCCTTGCTGAGTAGTTGTGAGGATTAAACACAAAAATGTATGTAAAGCACCTAGCACAGAAGCTGGCACCCAACTGGGACTCAGTGCATTGGAGCTCTAATACTGGTACTGACAGACACGGTGAAACCTGCTTTCCAGAGTAGCCTGCAGGCTAGTGTGGGAGATGGGAAACAGGGCTCTGCCTGCCATCTTCAAGAAGTCTCCCTGTCCTTTCCTTTCCCACAACTCCTCCCAGTTTCCAAGGCCTAGAGTAGCAACACAAAACCCAAACCAAACGAATGAAATCCTGGGGAGAAGCAGAGTAATCTAGTGCTCTCTTAGACCTCTCAGACAATATTGAGCACTGATGAGTTCATCTACTGCTTTCCATGCTCCATTTCTGACCCAAACTGTCCCCAGCTCTTCCATATTATTCACACCTCTAGTAGCTTACTGAAGTCCTCTCTGCCTAGCTCTGTGGATTCAGGGAAGCAGCAGATCTAGTCCCTTTGCTCAAATGGCTCATGGCTCCTTGAAAGCCAAGACCAGGCCACACACAATAACAAAGAGCTTTGGACTGTGGGCTATTCTAGGCCCTAGCACCTGGTACTGGGGGTTGGAGTGCAGCTCTAGAGTCAGAATGCCTTGGTTTAAATTCAGGGCCCAAACAAACCCGGAGACTTCTCCACTCTCTTGTGCTCCAGAAGGAGCCCAGAATTCAATTCCACAAGGACAGAAAAGAAAAAACAAAGGAGGCCTACAGTGAGACCAAGAGTCTCACAGGTCCCTCACTTGACAGGACAAAGACACTATGCAGCAGCCAGCGAGAAGCAGACAGACCCTGGGGTAGGCCTGGTGGTAAAGTCCTGTGACAGAGGGCACTGCAAACCACTCCAGGGTAGAGGGTGATTTGCAGCAGCCGCAGGGAACCTTACAGAGGAAGAAATACTCCCAGATGTCTTGAGCCAAATCAGGCAGAGACAATTCCCTCACCAACTCCTTTCTCCCTCTTGGCCACACCCAACTGGGATGCAGAACAAGGAAGGCCAGCTCCCTTGTGGAGGGCATGCCAAGTTGCCCACCCATACATCAGCACTCTTCTAAGAGCTTTACAGACATCATCTCATTGATTCTTCCCACTGTTATTTTCCACATTTTACCATAAGGACACTGAGGTTTTCTTGCCTACCTGGTCTCAAACTTACCACAGACAATAATGTCAAAAGGCAGGGTGACCTCTTTCTCTCCTTGCTATCTCTGGTTACATGCTTTCTTCCCTCTCATGGACATAAACACAGCAGCTTTCTGGAGCTAATGTTCCATCCTGAGAAGTCAGCTTAGACTCTAGATGCTGTGCAATGCTTCCTTACTGCTCTTGCTATCGCATTCTGCTTTCTCCTCTGGTAAAAGGCATACTCATGACTGCCCACACCAGTAGCTACTGTTTGTAGTTCCCCAATCTACTGAGTGGTGAAACAACTTGCTCCCTCTGCCTGGAATGCTCTTTCCACCCTGTCCTCTGAAAACCTACTCATCTTCCAAGACTCAACTCGATGAAAACTTTCTCTCCCACAACCCTGGTAAAAATGACCCCTCCCTCCTTTGTGGTAACTAGTAAAGGGGCACAGAGCAAAGCCATTAAGAGCATGGACTCTTGAGTCTACCACCTAGATTCAAATACCTATTCCATCACTGGAATAGAGAAGGAACTTAACCACTCTATGCATCAGTTTCCTCACCTGTAAGATGAATAATAATAGTACTTATCTCAAAGTTATATGAAGATTAACCACATACAGCATTTAGAGCAGCACCTTTTATCATTATTACTATAATCAATTACCTTCCCTTTACAAATGAGGAAACCAAAGTTCACAGAAGGTAAGCAACTTGTCTGAGGTATTAAAGCAGGTAGGTGGCAGAGCCAGGAATTGCCCTTAGGTGAATGTTGACTCTGCACTCCATTGGACAGCTAGGCATGCTGGTGGCAGCTAGAATCAAGGGCATGAGAGGATCAACTCTATTCCTCAGGGTGAGCTGAGGGCAAGTTAGTCCAAGGACAGCATTAGGCTCTTTCTCTCTGGTGGTCACATGAACTCAGTTGGGTGAGCCTCTTACATGTCTACTCTGAGCTCCCAGTTCCTCTACCCCTCTTCTCCCTGGAGGCTAGTCATCTCATCTCTAGAGATCAGTACCAGGACAAGGGCCATGGTGCTATCATTTAATCCTCAGGAAAACGCTACAAGGTAGGTATTATTTTTTCTGTTTTACAGAGATAGGCTCAAAGAGTTTAAGTGACTTTCCTAAAACCACACAGCTAGTGAATGGTAGAGTCAAGATTCAAAATCAGGCCAAGTGGACTCCAGAGCTTACATTCTGTGAGTCAGATATTAGTCCTCGTTTATAGGTTCAGATTGGTTAAGGGACTTGCTCCAGATCACACTAGTTGATAGCAATATTAGAATTTCGAGTCAGACTCAAAATTCAAAAGCTCCTTCTCTCACACCAATGGTGTCCACTCTATAAGCTACATCCTTCCATCCCAGGGTCTAGAGTCCATACCAAGTATCACCAGAAGACCGAAAAAAGGGTAAGTCTCACACCCACCCATACTATTTTCCAGGTTTATGCAGACAGATGAATAAAACACAAATCCATTTAAAAACCAACCAAATTCACTGTAGCTTTTATTCATTATGTACTTTCTCTATCACTATAGACCTAAAACATATAAGTTCTACCAAGTGCTGAAGGAGGAAGCAGATGTCTGTAAAGTTTTCTGGCTTTACTAAGAGCTTCTTTTTTTAAAGATTTATTTATTTTATTTATTTATCCCCCCCTTGCCGCTTGTGTTGCTGTGTCCATTCGCTGCGTGTCTTCTCTGTGTCTGCTTATCTCCCCCTTGCTGTGAGGTCTTGCCGCATCAGCCCATGGCGCCGCGCGAGCCGGCCTGCCCTCACAAGGAGGCTCCCGGAATTGAACCCAGGGCCTCTCATATGGTAAACGGGTGCTCTATCCATTGAGCCACACCCGCTTCCTGCCAGTGAGGTTGCTGCATCAGCCCACCGCACCGCTCAGGCCGGGGTGCCCTCACAAGGAGGCCTCGGGAAGTGAACCCGGGCCTCCCATATGGTAAATGGGGGCTCTATCCATTGAGCCACACCCGCTTCCACTAAGAGCTTCTTGTACTCCACCTGCCTACCTCCCTGAGAGCTCTCA
>JAQZBX010024284.1:0-12113 GCA_029593785.1 Cabassous unicinctus
ATGAGATAATATTTCACACCTATCAGAATGGCCACTATTAAAAAGACAGAGAACTACAAGTGTTGGAGAGGATGTGGAGAGATAGGAACACTTCTTCACTGTTGGTGGGAATGCAGAATGGTACAGCCACTGTGGAGGACTGTTTGGCAGTTCCTAAAGACGTTGAATATAGACTTGCCACGTGACCCGCCAATACCACTACTGGGTATATACCCAGAAGAACTGAGAGCACTGACAAGAACAGACAGCTGCACACTGATGTTCATAGCAACGTTATTCACCATTGCCAAAAGCTGGAAACAACCCAGGTGTCCATCAACAGACGAATGGATAAAAAAACTGTGGTCTATTCACACGATGGAATATTATGCAGCTGTAAAAAGAAATGAAGTCATAAAGCATATGACAACATGGATGAACCTGGAGGACATTATGTTGCGCGAAGCAAGCCAGAAACAAAAGGACAAATACTGTATGAATGCGTTAGTACGAACCAAATATATTGTGTAACATATTGTTTGATTAAAAAATTTTTTTATATGTATCCATTACATTTAATTGAGAAATGTATATATTTATTCCAAAAAAAAGTTAAATACACATGCTACTGCAGTTTCAACTTCAATGAAAAGAATATTAATGATGATGAAAAAAGGGATACATCACAGTGTCTTTTTCTTCCATGGAACTCAAGAAACTGCTAATTTTGGGTCCAAAGGCACATGGGGAGTGGCCATTTTACCTGAGTAAATCAAATCTCTAATGGCAAGGTATCAATAGCTTAAATCAGTGGCTTTCAAACTTTTGACTATGCTTCACAAAAAGAAATTTTTCCTGATGACCTAGAACACACAAACGTATCTTTATCCTGTGAATGACCATCCTCATGTGGGGAATTTCCAATCTAGCCCTCCAGCCCAGACCCCACTTTGGGGCTCCAGACCCGCTCATCCGATTTCCTTCCGGACAGCTCCACTTGGACATTTCAAAAGCAACCTTAAAGTCATGTCCAAAAAAAATTTTTCCTGACCATTACCAAGTGATAATAGATGGCATCAACTCAGTTGTCCAAGCCAAAAACTAGGAGTTTCACCTCTTCCCCTCCCTCCCACAGCCAATTAATCACTGAGCCCTGCTTATTGTAACTTCTAAGTGACTTCTGAACTCCTCTACTTCTCTCCACCCCCATTGCCATTATCACTTGATGGGGCTACTGCCAAAAGCCTTCAGTCTTGCTCCCCTCCAGTCTCTATTCCACCCTGAAGCCAGAGTGATCTTTCTAAAATGCCAATCCCATTATATCACACACCTCCATGGGATGACAATATGCTTCACGTAGAACCCCACCCCCACAGGCCTACAAGGTCCTGCCTGCCTGGCCTCCCAGGAAATTCCCAGGCCAGGCTCTTGCCACGCCTCCCCCTCGTTCTGTACTGGGGGCTCCACTCAGGCTGCACATTAATTCAACTGGAGAATTTTTCAAACATACCAGTGCCTAGGCCTCACTTCAAAACAGTTAAATCAGAATCTAATTGGTGGTGGTAATGTACAGTCAGAGACCCTCTGCTCCAGAGATCAGGAAAGTCTTTCAGTTCTTCAGAAGGGCTCTCACTTCACGGTCTTCACATATGCTGCCCCTTCTGCCCCCTTTCCCCCACCTCAATAATCATCCTCCAGGTCTCAGCTAAATGTCATTTCCCCAAGGGTCATATTCCTTAATCCTCCATACCTGGTAAGACCCCCTGGTTCTATGTTTCCATAGAAGGTCTTCTTATAAAACCTTTCCCAAAGGATCATACCTCATCTTGATCCTCTTCCTAGTTCATCAAAGCTGGTAGACAGGGCACAGAGTTTCCCCTGTCTGACATAGGAGAGGACTAGGTTTCTTGCCCCCATATGACCACAGTAAACCAGAGGAAAATGGATCAGATCTGGGCCAATTGTGCCTTGCTGCTCCAGGCATCAGGCTCTCTCTTCTACAGTTGCATTAAACAGTGAAACACTGACCTTACGGAGAAACGCTGAAGCTAACAGTCCTCCAGCAACGCCTTCGCAACCATATTTCACGCAATGCAAATTAAGGTACCTATTAAAGTCTTGCTAGTAATCGAAAAAATTATATATGTGCAATGAGAATGAGTTAATGTTAACAGAAGACTCTTAACTTTTGCATCTCCTGATTTTTCAGTTTTAAGTTGTACTCTAACCTTGCATTTTTGTGGGTTTTTTTTTTTTTACAGTTTATATGTAGGTGTAAAGTCATATTTGAGATATAATTCCATTAACCATACAAGCAACTTCATAGTCTATTATGTTGCATTGACTTTTTCTGTAAAAATAAATTGTTAAGGATATTATTCCTGGAACAGAATAAATTCTTGGAATTACTGAGTAACTTATGTACCGTACCACTGTTCCAAGAACACATTACTTATTTTATCATGACAAAGTAAAGTTATTAATCATCTGGCTTCCATTTCAACAATGAGAAATGCTGTGAGAAGCACAGACACCTGCATTACATTTCAGTTCAACTTTATATCATCCATAAACATCTCTGTTTTGGACACCTCGTCCAAACAAATGCTCAGAGAATACCCGATGTAGCATTCAATTTTATGAAACCATAAAAGTTCCTTGCTGTTAATTACAGAGACAAATGTCTCATCACACATTTGGTTACCAGATAGCATAATTAGTTTTCTCCATTAACCTTTCAGATATAAAATTTGATTTCCAAGTAAAAAAACATGGTAAAACCCTTGGAATTCAAATAACAATATATTTCTGCATGTTTGAAAAAAATGCAATACTAAGAAAACAATTTTATGGATTCTTATTTATAAGGATACTGATAGTCTAGAATACTGGAAGGAAATCTGTCTAAACTTCTTAATGACTTTAAAATATATTATCAACTAGGCATGTGATAAGATGTCCTCTGTACAGGAGGGAGGCACAGTGACTGACTGCCAAGGGGATGTGCTCTTCGACCTCTCTCCTGGTTACAGCCGAGGGGCTGAAGTGGCCCGTCAAGCTTCTCATTTGCTCCCCCTGCAGACTGCCATCTGAGGCAACTGGCAGGGGAGAGTATTCAGTCTTTGGCAATGGAATTGGTTTTTTCCTGTTTAAAGCTAAATTGCCCATATGATGCCTGAGTCCACAACTTTGGCCTACTAAGGACCAAGCTCTGGCTCGCTTATGTAGGGGCATTTTTGATGGTCACGGTGACTAGGTGGGGTGCTACTGATATTTATGTACATTCATGCCACCAAAATTTAGAGGGTAGGATCAAAATCTCATGCAGCATATGGGACAGTCATGCACAAAAAAATATCTCACTCAAAAATCCACTCAGATCAGAGGATAACAGGTGGCCACTGACATTTTAACAGGTTGAACACGGAACTCATTCATTTATTCAAAACTAGCTAGTGAGAGTCTATGATATGCCAAGAATTGTGCAATGGGAATATAATAAACATTTAAAACAAAGTCTTCCCTGAAGCACTTTGAGCTGAGACTTGAAGGCTAAATAAAGGATCATATAGGCAAAGGTAGTCAAGGACATTCTAGGAAGAGACCAGCTGATGCCACCACTTTATATCAAACTTAAACTCTAAGTCCCAATTCGTTAGCATGTACTGATGCTTGTTGTGTGGCTACCATCATGCTAGGCAGTGGGGAAGAGGAAATGATCCTTAGGAGGTTTACAATCCAGTGGGAAAGATATTTAAGCAAACTAGTAACTCCTTTGCATTGATGATGCTGTGGAAGAGCACAGGAGAGAGCCTCAGAGAAGACTAACTGGAGAAAGTTACATCAATGAGTAGAAGTGTGGCTCCCAAACAGGGCAGGTGGTATGCAGTCTCCAAGGCACGAGAGTACGCGGCCTACATGTGGGACGTAGGGCCCTTTCCAGGAATTAAGAGGGGTTTTGTATGGCAAAGCATGGGGTCAGGAGTGAGATGGGAAGTATACAAAATTTGCCTGAAAAACAGACAGGTGCCAGCTCACGCAGGATCTTATCTGTCATGCTAGAGAGTGTGGGTCTTCACCTGAAAGCAGCAAACAAAGAAAACTTTGAAGCAGGGAGCAACTTCCCAACACTCAACCCTATGGGCACTCCCTGATGGCCATTGTAGGTCAGGGCTCTGCTTCTTTGCCCAGCCCACCTCCTCCTGCAACTGCAGATGCATTCCTCTCCAATAATCTAGTACTTAGAAGAATAACAGACTTCCTGTGTCAATGTCCTACATCTATTTTTAACTTTGAGATGTAAATCATGCTGCTCCAAGATCTTTATTTTATATATGGCCACATTTTCTCCCAAATGTAAAAATCTATATTCCCATGGGAACCAGAGAGGCTAAATTATTACCACAGCTCCTTAGATTCTGCCCTTTGTAGAGATATTTTTTTTAATGACTTGGTCATCATCAGCTTAGGAAAAGCAAAATATCACAATATAGCATATATTTCACTTATAGTGTTGTTATTACACAGAGCCTTCCTTAGAAATAGAAAAAGGCAACTCTTCCTCGAGACAGATACTGCCCCCCACCCCACCCCTACAGCTGGATTTCAGCCCCACTCACCCCTCGCCAGGCACCCTGCAGCAGGCACAACCTGTGCAACTGCCTGCAGAAGCCCTGTTCCCTCAGAAGCATGACTGCACGAAGGTTTTGTGGGAGTGGGTGTTTAAAGTGTGGCTTTATTTTCCTAAATTAAGGGAGTAAAAATTGATTTGCGTGAAACCTGAGAACAAGATAATGTTAAGATCCATTTATAAACAGGTAAATACTATTTAAGCACCTTAGAAAGTCTGTACCAATGCCACAATAGAATAATGGACATGCAGAACATGTGCTATTTTTGTTTTGGTCTTCAACATGTCACTGGCTTTCATATGTGCATCCCTTTTTCCTTTTTGCTCTTTTCTAGATTGGAAAAAAAAAAAAAGGACTTCAAGTAGTGCCTCAAATATCAGCACCAAAAATCCCAAATGTCTACTCTAGTTTAGTATATTACAGATGCTTCTTCAAGTTAAATGAGGCAGATTTTGGTTTATTTCACTAAGTGTGTCAAAAAGCTCAACATACCACTATATTTTAAAACAAATCTTCAGAGTCCTATACAACAGTATCTAAAATATTCATGCATTAACTAACACATATTTAAGTAACCCGCTCTGAGTACCTCTTACAACTATAATGCTGTGCTGGGTGCGCCAAAGGATATAAAAAAATACCCAGGTCTCACCTGCTCTCTAGGATCTCCCGACTCATGTCAGGAGAGAAGGCGCAAACCATGGCAGTTCCAGGTGGGGGTGGGAACAGTGGGGGAGGGGCACTTGCCTGGCTGCCTGGCGCACCCTAAAGCCACGCACAGAAATGAGCAAAGAGCAGGCAGTACAGGGCATGGGCCATAAAAGACAGATATTTTGTTCTGAGGTGTTCAGAGGAAAAGGCAACCTATAAGGCAACCTGAAGGAGAAGGGGATCATACAAATAAGAATGCAGTGTTTTCTAGATAAGATTCCCTATATGCTGTAGGAGACCTGATGAGGTGGTTAGGGCCAATATCATTTTCTATAAAGAAAACTGCTCAAGAGTTCCACCCAACGTGTCACCAGCTGTGAACCTGAGATTCAAACCAAGACTTTGTGACTTTAAACCTGACCTCTCTGCTGTGCTATGTAAACTGCAAAGGCTTACAGGCCGAGGTAACATGGGTTTGGGGCTCTAAATGCTGAGAGGAGGGACAGGATTTTAATGGATGGCGTGAGGCATGGTACAAGACGGGAGACTGTGTGGAGAGACAGGGCCTGGTGAAAGAAGCAGAAAGGAGACTGGAGGAAGGCGCTTAGGAGAGAGGAGAGGAGACCAGGTCTGCACAAGCAGATGTTGTCAGGAAGGGAGAAGAGGGAGCCAGGTCTACAAAGGTAAGCTCAAGACTAGCAGCGACAGCAAAAAGAGGAGGAGAAAGGGGCCTGGCTTCCTCACAGGCAGCAGCGTAAGGCAGGAAAAACGTGGCAGATGAACATTTCTCAAGATCCATTTTTCTCATCTAGAATGCAAATACCAATACCTTCTCTTATTTATTTATTTTTGTTTTGTTTTTGTTTACCAATACCTTCTTTTCAGAAATAGTGCGAAGGTGACGTGAGATTAATGTATGGGAAGTGCCCCACACAGGGCAGGCAGTAAAGGATAGTTCCTTTCTTCCATCCAGGCCCTGGCCTTTCCAGTGTGGAAGCTTCCATGGACCCCTTTCTTTCCACCTGGGGTCCCCCTTTCACACCTGGAAAGCTGGGGAACAGGCTGACTGACATAAAGTTGGAGACAGGGAGAACACAGACTGGGTCAGAATGGGGTTCTGAACACGGTTAAGGGATTCAGACTTGATTCTAGAATCCACGAGCAGGCAGTGAAAGCCTCTGAGCAGGAGCAGGTGATCAGTTACATAGCAGGGCACGGATTCCAGACGGCTCTGACATAGCGAAGGGAGCGCAGAATTTGATGTCAAAAGGCCTGCTTTTAAATAGTAGTCAACTACTAATTACTGCGTGACCTTGGGCAAATCACTTTCATCTCTGAGCTCAGCTTCCCATTTGTAAAACAGAAACAATACAGCCCTCAGGTGTAATTGTGAATATTAACTAACTAATAACAAAGTCCTTGGCAGTGGGAACTAAATAAATAGGTACCAGGAGACAACTGTTACAGGGCAGGACCTATAGACAACTGCCTCCCAAACTTGAATAAGGAAGACAGAAGAAGGACCAAGCCTGCATCTACATAAACACACTGGTATGTGCGCACATTCATATGGGGCTCAAGTGCCCTCCAGAGGCTTTTTACACTTTGCCCTTGCTTGTGGCTGTTTTGAAGCCAGGTTTTGGACCTATTATATACGGGGATATATTTTTAGTGCTGCATGAACCCCTAGAAACCATATAGACCAGCGACTTCAAATTGTGATGGAAGGGCCCTGAAAGCTCTGCAGACACCTGCAGAGGTGAGAGGCAGAGGGATGGGGGGGGGGGTCTCCTCAGCCTGCTTCACCCAGCCCTGCTCCCCCCCACCATCTGTTTTATCTATTGGGGGTTTCCACATGGGAGTTCATTTGAACAAAAAACTCTCATGTAGTTAGGGACATGGTTTGGGGTTCTGGAGACAGACAGGCCCTGGTTGGCATCCTGGCTGTCACTGACTAATTTTGTGAGCTCCTCAAATTCCTCTTCTGTGAAGAGCAAATAAGGCCTTTCTCAAGACAATTAATGGGATAACATGCACAAGTCCTCAGCCCAGAGCCTGGCTACAAGGAGCTCTAGATAAGCCACACCCGCTATTACTGACCACATTCCTCACCCCAAGAGACATTCCTAGCTTCCCCGCCCCCACCACCACCAAAACAAGGGAACTGATGTGGAAAAAGGCAGGATGCAAGGACACAGCACCATGGTGCTAAGGGCCAAGGGTCTGGGGGAAAGAGTTGAGGTGAAAAGCTCTCGTTTCCAAAGGCTGTGCCTCTTGGGGTCTCTTGCTCTCCTCTCCCTTGGCCCTTCATTTTATTTAGATGGCTTCTCTCTCTTGGAACTCCAGTCACAGGCAGGGTGAAAAGCCGGGGCCTCCTTGCACTTGAGGGGGGGTGGGGGGCAGCTCCCTAGCCCTCTGAAGGCCAAACAAGAACCAGGGTGGGACCCAGGGGATCGGGGACAGAGAGCCACTCAACCATGGGTGAAGTATCCCCCCCATCTCCCACACGGACTTGTCCAATTCTCCAGTGAGAGCTACCCTGTGGTTATGGGCTAGCACCCTAACTTGTAAATGTGTCAGAATTGTCCCTGTGTGTCCTCTTTGGGGAGATCCTGGGGGCCCTAGTGGGAATGGCTGTTATCAAGAAAGCCAATGAAAAGAGATGAAAAACTTCAGCGCTCTCAATCCTGATAGATTGGTATGGCTACTATTCCATGTGCTTCTTGTACTGAGAGTTGTATAACTAAATGGAATATAAAAAAACAACAACTAGAACAGGACCTGGCACGTAATTGGGACGAAATAATTATCTGTTGAGCAAATAAATGAATGAGAGGCTGGACACCTGAAGAATAAGTATGCTTCAAACATTCTTACTAGAACAGCAACTCTAAACCAAAACCCAGTGTGTAACAGAGATTTTATTTAATGTTCATATTATTGTTATGAATAATAACTTGTCTCATTAAAATACTCACTGTTCTAAAAGTGCCCTGCTACCACCTAAGGTCTCCTCGATGATCCTTGAATTTGCCTGGTAGAGGGCGAAGAGCTCTGGAGAGGAGACCAGGGTTCACCCCAGGTTCTGCTATTGCTGAGCAAGTGGCGCTGAGCTTCACTCTTCTCACCTATGGAATGGGAATGACAGGAGCTGCCCTAACTACTGCACAGGTATACCATGAGAGTCACATGCAGTACCGGACGCTAAAGTCCTTTCTAAACTGCAAAGTGCAACCCACACTTATGGACTAATTATAGTGGTAGTATGGCTCTCTCTTGGCTCACACCACCCTCCCTCCTGGAACTTTCCCCAACTCCCCTCTGCCTATCTAAACCTTTCCCACAGTTCAAGGTCTAAGTCTTCCAGAGATCTCCACCGTGCCCAAATTCGACCTCCCCCTTCCAACTCTGCTTTCGCTCATTGCCTTAATCATTCACACTTGTCCTTTAGTGACTGTTCACACAGAAAGACAGGCAGTTCAGTGGAGTGTTTCAAGCTCAGGCAGACCGCACTGGAATCCCAGCTTCTAACCCAAGGGGCCATCTAAGCCTCACTTATAAAATGGGGATAACAACGACTCTTACAGATTTGCTGTGAGGAGTAAATGAGGTCATTTGTGTTCTCAACTCAAGGCCTTGCACACAGTAAGTGCGCAAACAACAGTAGCTGTAGCACTGCTTCCTAACTGTTTCTTGAAACGTCCTCTCTCCCCAGCTGGATTCTACTCCTTGAGAGCAGGGTCCCTGTTCTCTCCATTTCTTTGATTAACCCCAATTCCACTCTCATTGCAGAAAAGTGCTGAGTTCACAGTATTTTCTCAAGAAACATTTGTTAAATTTATTTAAATGAATTTTAATTTTAATAAAGTCATTTTCCTCCAGAGTGTTCAAATCTTTATTATATTTCCATCAGAGCCAGTCTGAAAAATGTCAGTGTCCATAAGTTGAAGTACCTTCTTCTGACACTATTAACAGATTAAAAATGTGGTAACTCCCAACATACATAGCCAGGTCAACCACAATTGAGCTAGCACAACTGCACCTACTGAGCTGCCCTACCGTGCTGGATGCACAACATTAGTTGAATAGCCTATAAAAATCCCAAAGAAAGAAACAGATTGGATGAGGGAAGCTTTGCCAAATTCTGGAGCACTGTTTTCCCCCCTGGAATTGACTTTTAATCTTATAGACACAGAACACCCTACACAGCATCTTCAGGTCCCTATTTTAGTACATAGTTACAGACACAACAGTCCTTCAGGTATTTTGGTAACAGAGCCCTTAGATGTAATAAACCTCATGCAAAATTCTATACCATAATAAATAATATTAGCAAATTATAAAAAAAATACAATTTAAATCTACATTTTGAGAATAACTATTAATTTTAAAATATCAATTTTATAATCTCATCAGCAACAAAATTCTTCATTTTAGATGCTATCAGCAACTATTCCCAATTGCTTTAGCATTTATGTTTATAAAATCATTTGTTCTCCTTTTTTTTTTTTTTAATCGACCTGGAGCTCACAAAATAAAAACGTTCTCTGGAAACCAATCACACTTTCCCCAGAATAAACAGGAAATTGGGAAGTAATCCATAGCACACTTTTATGCTGTTCCATCTTTTGCCTTGATCTCTAAGGCTTTCCTGACCAATAACTTGGAAAACTTATCCCAAGCCTGGTCCCTCATTGGTATTCTCATGTCTTCCTGGACTTGGGCTAGGAAAGGAGCAATGTCTACCACCTTTGAGAGTTAACATTTTACTGAATTCTGAGCACGGGCATCTCCCTCCTATTCTTCAGCTTCCACTCTCTCCCACACAAAATTAACTGACTGGATAGCATCTTCATTTTCCAAGTACACAACAGAAAGCGGGGGGAATCTTGCTTCTTTGGAGAATAACTAATCAAAGACATGATGTTCCACTTTTTATGATAACCGTTAAATTTTCTACTAAAAGACAAATTCTTCATTTCAAATGGCTAAATCAAGTGGTACTTAAATACAGAATCCCCACTGATCAAATTTTGGGAGCTGAGAAAAGTACAATCCAGGAATATTTTCTTTCTGGTCATAGCATGTCACATGATTACTAGCCTTTCAGTTTTCAGTTCTCTTCATAACGCATGGGTGCCGAGAGCAGTACTGGCCAGGATACTATTTTCTCCCTCCCTGGAAAGACCTGTAAGAAGTGCTGATAGCTCTCTCCTCTTTCACCCATGTTCTCACTCCTTTCTCTTTCCTCAAGCAAAACAAAGGGATCTAGGTGACAACATGACACCCTTGGGCTTCCCGGCCGTTTTCCTCTGAAGCACTGCTCACCCTTGGCCTGCTTTAAACAGCAGCTCTGCTTCCCCGAGTCCCATCAACTCTCCCCAGTGACCGGGTAATTTTGGCCCTGGTTTTTAATCACTCTTGCCCTGACTTTCTGTCATCCTCTGCTTCCTTGTTGTGCAGCCTCCAGCCCCTGCCCTACTGCTTGCGGGTGCAGAGGTGTCCAGAACGGGCAAGGCTGAAGCTAGTGCCACCATTTACTTGCCACTCCTATTTTATGGGTACTGAACTCTAGGGGCAAAATCCTAAGTGGTTTAATTTTGGCTCATTGTCTACAGATAAACTACTCGTCCAAGGTCCTTCAAGTGCAGTATCTGTACCAAAAACGACACAAGGAAAGGGTGGCAACATTTTTGGCTACCTACCTATATCTATCTGTTATGCAGCTACACTGTCCAAAGGACTTAGGGATGCTGCTTTTGCTCTGCTTGTCCCTGTGTGAGCTGGGAATGAGGAGGGGAGGAGAAAAGCATGGCTGCTTTCTGGGCCCAAAAACGTTGGTGTGAAAGGAACACAAAGCCAGGAAATCAGGAGGAGCTGGCTCAGTGATACCTAGTACCATTAAGAGGTGGTGAGGCCGACAATCACACTTTTATTTTCCTTACGCTCTCTGACTGTAGATTTAATTTAATTTTGTCATGGCAGGATTAGCAACCAGGCCACAGAGGTGAAGGAACATTATAATAAGACAGCACATTAATCCTCTAACCCACCCAAGGCAGAAGTAAAACCAAACAAATAGCAGCTTCCTGGAAATTGAATTTCTGTTATCCAGATGTCAAAGATGTAATACCCCAATTACACAAACTATTGCCAGTGAAGCATGCCAGCGAATATGCAATGTAAATGGGGTGAGCGCACAGCGACAAAACTGCACACTCAGCATCTGGCTCTGTGAGTGAGTGATAATTAGCACTGTATGTAGACACTAATAAACATTTATGTCTGAAATTACAACTTTTAGCAATGTTAATAAGGGATATATTGGCAATCTGTAAAATAAAAGGTCTTGAAAAGAATGTCATATATTAAGCAATGGCAGACATTTCCCGTTCTTGCATAATCTTTTTTTTTTCCCCCTAATTGCAAATGGCCACACTGTTTTGCTGAGAAATTAAATGACATAAAAACCTACCTAAAAAAATGGGTTGTGTCTCTTTGGCCTCCCCATTAACATCGTTGCTGAATTCTGAGATCTTATACACCTCATGATGATAATCTGGGATGAGAAAACAACCAAAAATTAGAATTCTAACGACCTGCCAGATAGAAATAAGTGATAAAGGCTAGAACCTCATCATATATAGTATAATAATCTATGTTTTAATTACAAATATAATTTTCAAGAACCCAGTTAACCACAGAATCTGTGGTCAATAATAGTCCCTAAAAACTGTTTATTCTGAAGAAAGTACAAAGTTGAAACATTACTTTGACTTTAGAAAACAGCTTTGCTTGATCACTGTTTCCACGGTAAATTTTGCCCACAGATGTCAATTACTGGGCTTTTCT
>JAQZBX010024284.1:12213-30376 GCA_029593785.1 Cabassous unicinctus
ATCTTCTAACAAGTGGGGTCACCTAGGTAGGAAAATATAGGTGCCTTCTTAAGAGCTATTCCCTTTTTTGGCCTTAGCCCTCACAGGCCAATGTCTACAAAACAACTGTCACCTTTCAGAGAAAGCAGTATCTGAGGTCATAAATAAGAAAGCAGCCCACATGCCTGAACGAATCAGGCGAGTCATGTATGGAGAGACTTTAAAGTACAAGTAATTGAATAATCAACATTGCTGGGGAAAAAATTATATAGAAACAGCCAAATATTTTGAATAGGTAAAACTATTTTAGGCGTCTTTCATTACACAGTATCTAAACAAAATTGAGAGAAAACAGACATAAGCAGACCTTTGAAATGTCTATAATCAAACCATTTTCAGACTAAGTGAAAGTAGGCTTCGTGGAATCCCCACCACAGTTAGCTCAGCTTAGTTGGAGAAACTCTATGACTTGCAAGGGCCCTCTAATTTTCATGGGTTTAAAGGTGACCTCCCCAGGTGGTTAAAACAAAGGGTTTGGTCTGCTAGTACTCCAATGCCAATGGTAGATAAGACACCAGAGGAAAAGTAGATTATGTCTGTGGTCTTGTTTTGACCTCAAGACGATTCAATGAACATAACGAAACAGACTGGACTCCACGTTAGAACTTGTGGACACTACAGTGAAAAAAGTCACCTGCGTCTTAATTTAAGGAGACACGGTGCATTGCCACAGACATATTTTTCAGTCTGTTCTTATCTTCAGTTCTCATCTTTTTTTTTTTACAAAGTCCCATCAGGAAAATAAACACTCTAACAAGCAGCTGAACAGAGACAAGGCTCTATTCAACTTTACTCCCCTGATAAAAGGGCCCAAGCCCAAAGGCTGCGGTGTACACCTGTTAGGTCGCCAGGAACTAGCTGGATCTTATTTATTTTTTTATGATGCTTGTCTGACGGGTAAGTGATCTGTTCTAGAACACCTTCCCAAACCAAGTCACATAGCTGGGAAAGATGTACCCTGTCGGACAATTCGTATTCGGGCTGTGCACCTAATGCGCTTTCCTCTGCTACAACCGCCTCCAGCACCTTTTCCGTCCCCTCGGGGAAGACAAGCGCGCGTTAGGGCGCTGCGGGCCCGGTGCGGCCCCGGGGCCCGGACCCCGAGAACACCGCGGGGTCCCCCGCCCGGGCTTTGTCTGCCACCCACGCTGCCCTCCGGCTTGTTTACGGTCCGCACAGCTGCACCCCCAACACGCCAACTTTGCCTGCGGCCCCCGCCCCCGGCCACAGCCCGGGAGGGAGTTTGGGGGTCCGTGGGGGATGAGGCCTCTGAGGGAGCCCACGGCCGGGAACTGTCCGCGCCGCCCCGCGTCCCCAGACCCCGTACCCCAGCCAGGAGCCCCAGACCCTTTACCCCGACCCGGACCTCGGTCGGACCCCGGACCCCCTGAACCCTTAACCCGGCCCGACGCCAGGTCCAGGCCCCCAGAGACCTCTCACCCGGCCCGGCCCCCCGACCCCCGCGCGGCCCCTCACCTCGGCTCCCCAGTTTGAAGCTCTGCGATTTCCTGCTTCTTCTCCTCTCCGAGAACTCCATGGTGCCGGCGGGCGGCGCGGGTCCGCGGGGAGAGGGAAGGCGCGCGGCCGGCCCGAGCGGCGTCGGCCCTCGTCTCGGCGGGAGGCGGCTTCCCGGGGGAGAGGCGCCCTCCTCGTCGCCGCCCCCGTCTCCCGAGCGCGCCCGGCCCCGTCCGATTTCTTTCTCCTTCCTCCAAGCGGATCCGAGGCGGAACTTTCCGTTGCGGCCGCGCTGGTGCGGGCGGCGGCGGGCGGAGGGCGGAGGGCGCCGGCGGCTCCGGGCGCTCGCTGGGCGCAGCCTCCGGACTGACGCGGCGGCGGCGGCGGCGGCGGCCGGGGGAGGGAGGGGAGGCGGCCCCGGGGACTCGGCGGCCGGGGGAGGGGGGGGAGGCGGCCCCGGGGACGCGGCGGCCGCTGGGGGCGGCGCTGAGGGGACGCGGCGGGCCGACGGGCGGAGGGCGGCGGCGGCGGGTGCGGGCCGGGCCGGGAGCCGGCCCCCAGAGGAGGAGCGCTGGGGTGGGGAGGCGGCGCTGCGGGCCCCCGGGCCACCTGCTGGCGGCCGCCCTCCCCGCCACCGGGCCTGGGCCCGCACCCCGCCGGCCTGGCCGCCGAGGCGGAGGCGGAGGCCGCGGCGCTCCCCGGGGACGGCGGCCTGCGCGGGCGGCCCCTAAACGCGGGCCCCGTGGCCTGGGTCAGACCCGCGTCGGCCGGCCTGGTGGTCACGACGCCCCGGGGCCGAGGACCCGCCCGGAGTGGGGAGGGCCCGCCACACGGTGCTGGGCAAGTTTTAGGAAAAACTTCCCAGTGTGCGTTTTGCCAGAAAACTAAAAGAGCGTTTGGAATGTGTTGAGGAGAAGCAGATAGGCGGGAGTGGGCTCTTCTGTATCCGGTACAAGAAGGGGTACGGAAGCTGCGGGGCTGGATGCAGGGAGAGAACTTGCAGGGCCGGCCCGGGGAGGGAGGAGGGAACGAGGAAGGGTCAAGGCAGGTGCCGGAGACCTACCGCTGGATGTGGGCACGTCCAAGCGACTTGCATGAACAGAAACCTATAAATTAAATTTATATGCTCTCTGGGGAACTAAGAGACCCTGCGGGCTCCATTTCTTTCTCAACATCTTTAGAGAAGGAACGAGAATTTCACACCCTCTGGGAATGCTATCAGACATGCTCAAAAGTACCACCACCCAAAGATCACTTCTGAACGGAAATATAAAGTAAAGAGGTGGGCCACCTATCAAGCACTGGGGGCAAAGTCAGGTGCCCCCCCAAAGAGCAGGGAGGAATAAGGGGTCAGGGTATGTTGATAGATGTGATAACGAGTTCCATCGTGGGTCCCACCCAAATGAGGAGACCACCACTCAAGATCCTCTTCTTATTCTCCCAGTAGGACAAATGCCAAGGAAGGGCGAAGTCGGAGGCAACTAACACAAACATATATGCACCAAAAAACAAAACCAAGGAACAGTGTAACCAACCAGCAAAGTAGTGGAAGCAGGGCTGGGCACAGATTCGGAGGTCTTAGTTGGTAGAGAAGCTGGTTGCAGTCGATAAAGCAATCCTTTAAACAAGAGGTTCTTAGCCACTGTCTCTTAGCTCTGGGCCCTTTCCCCAGAAATTGTGTATAAGACCAAGAGAATTTTGCATAGATTTCTTGGAGTTCTTAGATGCCCTGGAGCCCTATGAGGTGGCAGAAGGGATTAAAGTAATAACAGGGATGAAATCAACTACCCTGTTTGGTTCTCTCCCATTTGTTTTCTCTTGCTTTAAAATTTAAAACCAAACAATGAAATACCCAAAGGTGTATTGAATATTTCTTTAAGGAAACCAGCATACTATTCTGTTCCCCTGGCTTGGATCCTTTCATTCCTTTTTGTAATGCCTTTTAAAATGTTATCCCCAAAGCCACTAGGCTGAGTACTACACTGCTTGAGGAACAGTTAGTATGCTTCATGCCTTTGAACATAAAATGTGATACTCTATGATTAAATCATTGAGGTGTCATACCAAGAAACAAATCCCTGGGGAAGATATTAACAACTTAGCATCTTCAGTTCAAGTGGGAATATGAATTCTATTTAACAAAGGGAATATTTTTGATCAAGGTAACAACAAATATGTGTAAATAATATTTTAAATCAATAGTCATTTGCCTTGACCCTTTTACCTGTCTCCCCAAAGATGGTCTGCAGAGGCCAGGCCTGTGCTAATTACAGAGACAAAATCGATGCCAATTTAGTTAGTTACTCTTCACTTTGTGCAAATCAGCATGTTGCTGTGCAAATCAGTATACACATAACTTATTATGGTATTTAATAAAAATGAGATTAATACTTAAAGTATTTTTGTTAATTGAATGCAGTTTTTGTGTTAGGGGCAGTTGTGGAAGGTCCTGTAGGAGATCTACTAAGGTCATTTCTCTGCCTTCATAGTTCAATTCATAGTGAATCTTAGAACCACAGGTTCACATGTTACTAAAACTCAGTGAAAACCTTTTTAGATATTCCATGACTTCATGAAGTCAGAACATCTTATTATCTGACCATTCTAAAACTTAGTTGATTAGAGATAGATTAAAGATTAGACATCGGTTTTAATCATTGACAAAGGCAATTTGGCCAGAAAAACTTAAGTAATCTGAACCCTAATACTTAAAGCTTTCTTTCTGGAAACTCTGTCCTGAAAGGAATGGCATTATAAAAAGTCCCATCTTTATTTACAGCTCTGCTGTTCAATAGAAATATGATCCAAGCCATACATGTAATTTGAAGTTTTCTATTAGCCACATTAAAAAAGGAAAATAAACAGCCAATATTAATTTTAATAATATATTTAACCCAATACACAGAAACTGTTATCATTTTGATATATAAGCAATGTAAAAATATTAATGAGATATTTTACACTCTTGTTTTTTGTACAAGGTTTTGAAAGCCAGTGTATATTTTACACTTGGAGGACAATCAATTCAGACTAGCCACATTTCAAGCACTCAGGAGCCACATGTGGCTGGTGACTACCACATTGGACAGCTCAGATGTAGAAAAACTGTATGATTTGAACCATGTTATAGACATAGTATGGCTACAACCTGATTATTGTTTAATTGTTTTATATTAATAAACTTCAGAATGATGTAGATGAGCAGGATGGTTTTATTGGGCATGAGACTTTTTATAAATCTTTGATTGGAGTCTCTGGAATTGAAAATCCTATCACTAAGTACTAATTTGTGAAGATTCTGGAAATCTTTCAGGAAGATTTAATCAGTTTAAATTTAAATTTTTCAGTTTTATGACAATCATCCATCAGGGGGGTCATGGAAAGAATAGGGACCCCTAGTTTAGCGCTGTTTTTCAATTTGTTGCTGGCCCAACTCAGGTCTCCCCTTTCATGGGTTTTAGTGGTCGTAATGGAAAAGAAAGAAGATAATATTTATGACAGAACTTACATAAGTGAAAGTGCATTTTGGAAGTCTCCACATACATTATCACCTTATATTACTGTGAGACTTCTCTTATAGGAATGCAAGAATATTTATATAGTATTTAATTCTCTTCATTGTCATAGGTTGGTAGATATTAGTATCTCAATTTTGCAAATGAGAAAAATCAGTTTTCACAAAACCACTTTTTAGTGAACCCAAAATGGTATCCTGGTTTTCTAACTCTTAAATATGATGCATTAAGCTTATTGTCTTTCTCCTGTTTCTTTAAAATAAAAGCATTTTTTTCTGATCTTTTTCTTTTTTAATTAAGATCTATAGTAAAGAACACAAATCTTAAGTGTGTACTGCAATTAATTTCTTTTATTATGTATGTACCTCTCTGATTAAGACAACACTTCCAGCCTACCAGCAGGCTCCCCTGTGGCCACTCCCAGTAGATAACTCCACAAAAAATCCATAGTTCTGACCTCTATCACCATAGCTTGGTCTTGCCTGTTCTTGAACTTCATATAAGTTAGAATCAGGGAAGCGGATGTGGTTCAAGCAGTTGGGTGCCCGCCTACCACACGGGAGGTCCTGGGTTCAGTTCCCTGTGCCTCCTAAAGCAACAAGATGATGCAACGAAGAGACACCATGAGGAAACACAATGAGAGACACAACAAGCAGGAGTGGAGGTGGCTCAAGCTATTGGGTGCCCCCCTCTTACATGGAAGGTCCTGTGTTCGGTTTCCGGTGCCTCCTAAAAAGAAGATGAGCACATAATGAGCAGACAGAGCAGACAACGAGCGCAAACAACAAGGGGCAGCGGGGAGAAATAAAAATAAATCTTAAAAAAAAAAGTTAGAATCATAGTGTGCACTATTTTGTGTCTGGCTTCTTTTGCTCAAAATTATGTCTGTGAGAGTCATTCATGTTGTTGAGTGAAGTAGTAGTTCATTCTTTTTCACTGTTGAATATATGAATATGCCACAACTTTTCATCCACTTTCCTGTTAATGGATATTGTTGTACATTTTTGTACACTTTCTTTTGTGAATATATCCATGAGTGGAATTGCTGAGTTATAGTGTATGCCTATGTTTAGCTTTTAGACACTATCAAATAGTTTTCCTAAGTGTACCAATTTACACACCCGCAGCAGTGTATGAGAATTCTAGTTGTTCCTTATCTTCACCAACGCTTGGTATTGTACGTTCTTTTCATTTTAGCCATTTGAATGGGGAGGTGTGTGTGGTGGTATCTCATGGTCTCAATGAATTTTAATTTGCATTCTGTAATTGGCCAATGAGGCTAAATACATTTTCATATGCTTATTGGCCATTTGGACATCATGTTTCGGGAAGGGCCTGTTCAAGTCTTTTGCCCATTTAAAATTTTTTGCACTATTAGAGTTTTTATTTTTAATTCTTAAGTTGTATCTTCTCCCAATATCTTCTCCCAATCTGTAGCTTGTGCTTTCATTCTCTTGATGGCATCTTTTGATGATTAGAAGTTCTTGATTTTAATAAAGTTGAATTTATAAATCCTTTTACATCACATTAAGAAATTATTTCTTATCCCCAGAAGCTTTTATTTTATTGAATGTGTCAGGTTGAGCCCAGAGTAACTAAACTAAAGGCAAGACAGTGATATTACACACAAAGTTCTTGCTAGGAAGTGGGAGACTTGAGTACAACTAGCCTGCTAATTTTTTATTACCTGTGGGCCTATACAGAGAACATCTACCTTATCACCTTTCCAAAGTTGCTTTCAAGTGAAATCCTGCATATGAACATGATTTGAACAACAAAAATTTAGTGTTGTGGGATTAGTCCATTCCACACTTCAGAAGAAGTTGCAATTGAGTGCCTTACTCCTGTTCTGTCATGTCTCAATTCTCATTCTTGTTATTGAATGAAGTTCCTAAGTAAGTAAATACTTCCTGCAACATTGAAGGTGTTCCAACCATAGGGAAATTATCTTGAATTTTATCTCAAACATTTAAGACAGTGTAGCCTAGTTTGGAGTGTATACTCTGGTATCAGCCTTCCGGGGTTTTGAAACCCAGCTTAATTGCTTCCTAGCTGTGGGGCAAGTCAGGGTCTGATAGGACCCGACCAGTACTATATCCAGGGAAAACTTAAAAAAGAATTGTTCACTAGTAGAAAGTGGTTAACTATTAAAAGGGGTGAGTCAGCTAAGGGGTACAGAGGTAGCAGGTGCAAAGAGCACCCACAAGCTCTTGGCTCGGGGAAGAGTGGACTCTGGAGGAACTCAGGAGAGGAGGGAGGGGGCCCCCACCGTCAGGATGATATTCACACCTCTTCACAGAAGGTGCTGGCGGATACCACAGGAATCTGTAGCCTACTGGTGGCAAAAGACTCTCCAAGAGGTGAGGGCCTGAGCTGGTCTACAGAACCTGCGACTAGAGCCTGAGGGTGCAGCTGAGACTCTTCCAAGCTGGCCAAGGGGGCTCCCACATGAGTTACAACAGACAGCCAGACCCTAGAGGGTCTCTTTAGCGCCCTCCATTGACGAAGCCTAGAATTCCGCTAGCTCCAACTTCAGAAAGCAGGGCAAATCCATGGCTAAACTGGCAGTTATTTATTCTCCTATGCCTCATTCTCTTCATTTGGAGACAGAGGATAATAATTGTGCTTCCCCCCTAGAAACGCTGGGAAGAGAAAGTGAGTTAATGCAGTTAAGTGCTTAGGCCACCGTAGCACACGGTCTGTGTCAACTATTCCAGTTGGCGCTTCTTCATTACCTGGTGCCAGGCTGGTGCTCTGAGCCAGTGTAGAGTGAAAAATAAGACATTACCTCTGCTTCACGGGGCCTCATCTTGAGTACTTTTAATAAGATTGTCAGAGTCGAGATGTGTCCTAGTTTACATTTTAAGGATTAATACTCACTATCTCAAAGCCTACCTTTAGGAATTTAAAGACACTCCCTCCCCCATGGTTTATCTTTCTATTTACTTATTTACTTATCCCTTTTTAACCGGGACACATGCATCTTTCTGCTTAATTCCTTATATAGCGAAGTGAGTTCCAAATAAAGGAATGCATTCTTGCAACAAATTCTTACTGAGTGCCTAGTATGGGCCCAGGCAGTGTTCTAGGTACTAGGACCAGACAAGACAAAACATCTATCTTCACGTAAATGAGATTCTAGTCAGGGGGATGGGGAAGATAGACAATAAACAAAATAAGTAAAAACATGGTCTAAGTGATAAACACTATACAGAAAAAATAAAAACTGGGAATAGGGATGGGTTTGTTTCTGTTTTTCCCAAGTCTGATGGCTAATTTGATGCGTCAGTTTGGCCAGATGATGGTGTCCAGTTGTTTGGTCCAACACTGGCCTGGATGTTGCTGTGGAGGTATTGTGTAGATGCGATTACCGTCGACAATCAGCTGACTATAAATAAACGAGGTGACCCTCAATAACAGATAATGTGGGTGGGCTTCCTCCAATCAGATGGAAGTGTTTATTTATTTATTTTTTTTTTTAAGATTTTATTTTTATTTATCCCTCCCTTCCTGCTTGTGCTCATTGTGTCCATTTGCTGTGCATTTCTCTGTATCTGCTTTGTCTCCCTTTGCTGGGTCATCTTGCTGTGCCATGCAGGCCGGCTTGACTTCATCAGGAGGCCCGGGGAATCGAACCTGGGGCCCTCCATATGGTAAATGGGAGCCCAGCCAATTGAGCCACAGCCGCTTCCCCAGATGGAAGTTTTAAGAGCAAGAATTGAGGGTTCTAGGGATCAGAAGGAGTTCTGCCTCAAGACCTCCACATCTCCACTTCCAGCCTACTGGCCTCCCAGAAGAAATTTAGGCTCATGTCTTCAACATCACTCTTTCTAGAATTTCCCTGCCTTATGGAATTCAGACTTGTCAGCCTTCACAATCATGAGAGTCAATTCCTTAAAGTAAATCTCTTAGTATAGAGAGACAGAGCTAGAGATGATAGATTAAATAGATAGACAATAGTTAGAGACCAATCCATCGATTAATCACACTGTTCCTGTTTCTCTGGAGAGCCCTGACTAATACAACAAGTCTCACTGCTTCATAAGAATTGCGTGTGTGTGTGTTTATGCCAGTTCCATGCATATTCTGCAATTCTGTATCAGTTGTAGAAACCAGGAATCCCATAATTCCAGGAAAGCCCATGCTGGGAAAGTTTTCCCTTTGCACATAGAGATTTTGTTTTAATTTGAGTTCAGTTCTCTCTCTCTTGCTCTTAAAAAAATCTTCCCTTCATAATATTGTAGAAGAAACATGTCTGCTTCTTCAGGCAATTCAGATTCATTGTACCAGGTTGTATATATACCCAGGGAGCTATAAAGTCCTCTCCCAATTGGCAGAAGTTTTTCTCCCTTAACTGCCAGATTAGTGGGGATGGTATCCAGTAAGTTGCTAAATCCAAGCATTTTCACCTGTATGTCTGAATGCCATCATCTCCTTAAACCTGAGCTGGGCCTCCGTGTAAAATTCTCTTATAAAAAAAATTCTTCCTCTTAAATATTCATGGGAATGGGAAATCTCCAACCATTAGAATAAAAGTAGAAGTTTTAAACTAATATCTTCCATTTAATTCCCCCATTCCAAAGACTTTAGGAACAGGTCTGAAAATTATAGGAACCACAAATTTAAAAAGTGTTAGTTTGATATGTCTGAAATTAATGCTTTAATTTATTCACCACAGAATGTCTTCACACATCGCTGTTTTCTTTAATTTATACCATATACTGTCTACTCAAGTTAATATGTGGAGCATGGTTAAATTATGCTTTAAAAGGAATATGAAAACTATCTACAAAATGGTGATGGGAAAAGGGTCTAACTAGGAGTAATGGGATAAAATTTAAATAAGACAAATTGGAACTGAAGCTTCAGAAAAACTGTCAGGTCTTTAAGATGAGCCTAACTGGAATAAGCCCCTCATAAAAAAAGACTTTAAAACACTTAGCATGAGTCTACTGGAAATGGATTAGACAAAGTTATAGAAAATATTTCTGTAGGGAATGCATAATTGGACATGTGACCTGAAACATAGGCTAGATAACCTGATAGCCTTTTTTTTTTTTTCGGTCTCATATTTTCAGTTTTCAATACTTGGTTAAATCATGTCAAAGAAGGTTTGAGATAAAGACCAAATGAATAATTCTATGGAAAAGAATGACATGTTTTGCCAACATGATTTCATTTTGTTCTTTTCCCCTAGTGTATATAATGTGCCGACAGGACTGCTGTTCATTTTCTTTTGGCTAATCTAATACCAGTGAAAGTGCCAAACCACTGACACAGGAGACTGAACTCAACTGTCCACCTCCCTGACTTGGACTTCAGTCTCGTTGTAAGGGGGACGCTGAAAGAATTAGAAAGGCAGGGTGATCTCTATGTGATTCTGTTTTGTTTTATTTTTGAGATTAATAAGAGAATACTGTGCTGGTTTGGAGCTGTATGTACCCAGAAAAACATGTTCTTAAACTTAATCCATTCCTGTGGATATGAATCTATTGTAAGTAGGACCTTTTGATGAGGCTACTTCAGTTAACCTGTGGCCCAGGGTGGGTCTTAATCCTATTACTGGAGTCCTTTATAAGCAGAATGAAACTCAGATGGATAGAGAAAAAGCCATGGGAAGCAAGAAGGTGAAATTCAACAGAACCCAGAAGAGAGTGGAAGCCAGGAGAGGCTGCCATGTGCATCGTGCATTGCGATAAAGGGTCCCAGGACCAAGGATCACAGGCAGCCGGTGCCAAACACCAGTGTTTTGGAAGAAAGCATCGCCTCAATGATGCCTTGACGTGGACTTTGTCCTAGCCTCAAAGCTGTGAGCTAGTAAATTCCCATTGTTTAAGCCAATACATTGCATTGTATTTGCTTGAGCAGCCAAGGAAACAAATACTAATTTGTGATTTTACACATCAGCAATTTTGATATTACATTCATCATTTCACTTAAAGTCCTCCCTAGTGCAAAACACTTTTTTTTTTTCCAGGTTTTGGGCCCTGTTGGAAACATAGAAATCTGAGAGACTGCTCTTGTCTTCAATGAGTGTGCAGTTTAGCAAGCTGTTGAAATGAGAAAGTGCAGCTTTCTTTTTACACGGCCATCACTTCTAAAACACTAAAAGCAAAACAGAGGGGTCAGGCTGAGAGGTGGGGTCAGAGGGCATATGCAGAAGGAGGTGGCCAGGTTGGGTAAACATAGGTTTATTTTCTATGTTGTTTTTTTTTAAGATTTATTTTATTTGCCCCTGGCCCTGTCAGCTCACTGTCTGCTCTCTGTGTCCATTCGCTGCGTGTTCTTCTATGTCTGCTTGTCTTCTCATCTTCTCTTTAGGAGGCACCAAGGAGGCACCGGGAACCAACCCCGGGACCTTCCGACATGGGAGAGAGGCACTCACTCTCTTAAGCTACCTCAGCTCCCTGGTTTGTGCCTCTTTTTTGTTGCGTCATCTGGTTGCATCTGCACGGGCCAGCTCTCTGAGCAGGCCAACTTGCCTTCACAAGGAGGCCCTGGGAACCGAACCCGGGAACCCCCTTTTGGTAGACGGGAGCCCAATCACTTGAGCCACATCCACTTCCCCTCTATGGTGTTTTATAATGCATTTTTTTTTTTTTAACTCTGAAGTCATATTTCAGTAGATTAGCATTGCTTTAAAACATTGAGTTGAGGATTTGAAATGAGTTTGGGAATTCTCCAATGTCCCAGTTACCTCTGATCTGCTTCTTTTGGAAGCTTCCCTCCAAAGCTTCCTCCTGTTCCCCTTCTTTTAGGCTCTGTCACTGCCACTCCCTGTCCCTCTGCTCTGGTCTCAGGAAGTTCTGCTTTCCTGCAGACTGATTCTCATCACTGGCCCAAACTCCCCCGAGATCCCCCACACCACTCAGGCAACAGGACATAGTTGTGGGCACAGGGGCACTTAAGCAGTCCCTACCCACCCACTTCTGGCTCCTGGCCTGGCACCTGCCTTACGCCACCCTCACTGGGGCCCCTGAATGTCTCCCACTCATCTCCAGTATCGTTTATAGTTGAATCTTTGCTGAAGAGGGCTTTGATGAGATCTCTATTTTATGGGGTACAATCAAGCACATATTAAATGGAATAATTTAGTTTTTAAAAATGGCAACATAAAACATATACATTGGATATCTGCTACAAAACTCAGGTAATTGGATGATTCTTCGGGCTTCCTAATTTGATTACTATTAAGTAATTAGCTATATAGATACATTTATACACTTCTAATCGTTTTTGCTAATATAATTTCAATAGTTTATAAGTATGTAACTGATAAAGTGTAAATATAATCCATATTCGCTTTTAAAATAATGCTTCAGTCATATGAGATTATAAGATTATCATATTATTATAAATCATACATTATTTCTATCTGCGAAGAATCAAGGGTGAGATTCATTTTTCTTTTCTTTCTTTTTTTAATGAGAATGATCAGGTTTGAAGATAAAGTGAGAATTAGCCAGATTTGGCTGTATTTGTCACTTCAAATGCTCACTTTTCTACTCAATCTGTTTCGTGTTTATCAAGGGAAAAAAACCATTGGCCTTGAAACGCTTTTGCTATGCCTACCCAACTCCTCTTTAGGTTTTCCAGGTTACATTTTCTGGTAGTATCTTTGATCTCTGTGTTTTCTCAATTTGGCGATATAGATTTCCTCAGGTTTTTAAACATTCTGACAAGCACTTCACTTGTCAAATTCCAACTCCCTTTCCAGGAAATGAGAAGAGACTTTGAGCTCATCTATACAAGTTGTGCTGACAAATACGTTTTCACCTGGCTACAACGTCATATATTCTTTAAGGACAAGCTGACTTGGTCTCTGTCTAGAGCACACCGATAAAACATTTTCAGCTACTTAAGCATCTTAATGTTCCAAACTGCTTCTGTCTGACCCTGCTGCTTTCAGAGACTGCTTTTTTGATAGTCTGATGTTTTAGGTACGCTTTAGTGGGCAACTCAAGAGACATTACACACCTAAGAATTCCAGTTTTTAAGTCTAAGTTATTTGTGCCTTTTTGATATTCTTTCCACTGATTGTCAGTGGGTTGCAAGGTTTGGTGGTGGTGGTGGTGGTAATAAATAGGAATACCTATAAGTATATTTTTAGTGTATTGGATTTAATATAAGTAGGTCCCAAATACATACTTATACTGAAAAAGTATTTGTTTTTTAATCTGAAATTCAAATTTAACTGGACGTCCTGTATTTTATTTGGCAACCTTATCAAAAATAGGAATTTCTGCTCCTGCAGCTTCCCCACCCTTGAATTCCTAGTACGTCCCCTGGGGCTCAGAGTTCAGAGAAAGGGAAAAGAAGTGGTGATATAGGAAAGGATATTCGATTTCCGGGCCTATAAGCTTCCTTCCAGGCTTAGAAAAGTAGTTCTGGGGTATCTGGCAAAAGGAGAGGGACCCCAGGCAAGAGGTAGCTCCAGGAGTGATACAGATCCTCATGGAACTGTTTACCCATCCAATTAGATCAATACCAATTTTTCCAGACCCTTGCAGGGCTGCAGCAATTATCAGTGAATATGGGTCCCTTCTGTAGTCCATAGCAAAATCACATCATAGTCTGCAAGGTCCCCAAAATATCTTTGGTTGGAATTCCCTAGCACAAAACTATTGCATAGAGCAATGTAATTCTGCTTGTAAGATGTTGATATGAGCTCCCCAAAATTAATATATGAGGAGTCACAGCCTTCCATGGCCCATTCCCGGAAAAGGAGGGCTCTTGTCTTTACCCATGGCCATGATGATACCTGGAGAGGATAATGGGAGAGAAAGGGAATTAAATGAAGCTAGGGCCAGTTTGATTGATTGGAAAGGGGCAGCAAAATACTCTCCCAAGAGAAAAGAACAGATTTTGAAGCTGAGGGAGGTGGGGCAGAAGAAAGAACAAAGAAGAGTTGGGGTGGGGGGTGCGGGTAGGTGTTGGTGAGAGAGAGGGAGTTTGGGGGACTATGAAAAGAAGGAAGGAGGCTGGGTTATGTGAGAGATCAGAGAGCAGGAAAGGAGAAAGAGAAAGATTTTTCAAGAAGTTTTGCTATGGGTTACAAAAATCACCCCACCCTTCAGCATTTTGGAGAGAACTTAGTTAATATTTAAATGTTTTTCAAATATTATTTTGCTGTCACAATACTTCCTCTGACTATGACATGCCGAGGTACACCTACCTACCACCCAGCTTTATGCCATTTACACAAGGTGAGGAAGAAACAAAGACGGGGAAGTAAGAATACTTAAATTCCAATCAAACCAATGTTGGGCAGCAAAGATATCAAACAAGCACCTCAATTTTTCCATCATTATAGCACTCTCTTAGAAGAGCTAAAGTAGTCATTCCCAATGCAAACATTAAAAAATAAATTGACATAATCTGTTCATGCCTCTGTGACATTGTGGATTTTCTCTTTACTTCCTTTGCTCATTTCCTCTTCGTATAGTTAAATATATGAGTGACATGAGTTGTGAGCATGAGACAGATGCACGTTTTTTCCCGTCACACAAAGCAGAATTTATATTCCAAATTAGCGGGGTTTTCCCTCCAAGGTTGTTGCCATGGATGCTGAAATCTTTACTGAAATGATGCAACCATTGTTCAGAAACATTGGGATCTCCTGTTTTGGAAATACCTTCAGAGTTTATGTCAAATGAATTATCCTCAATAATCTTCATCTTTAAAGATGCCTTTGACATTTGAAAAAAGCCAAGGATAATTTGGAACGTAGCTTGGTGAATAAAGTATATTATCAAGATCAATAACAGGGGGGCACAGATGTAGCTCAAATGGTTGGGCATCCATCTCCCATATGGAGGGACCTGGGTTTGATCCCCGGGACCTCCTGGTAAAAAATAAAGAAAAATATAGAATGTGCGTGGACCACCAGGCCCCGTGAGTGGGTGAGCCCTCAGGGCTCATGCATGAGTGTGCCGTCAGGCCCCGTGCATGGGTGTGCTGTCAGGCCCCAACCCAGGCCCCACGTGTGTGCCACCAGGCCCCATGCATGGGTGCGCAGCACGCAGCAAGATGACAATATAGCAGGAGAGTGCCGTAGCAGGAGAGTGACGCAGGGGTGAGCCAAGACGAGACATGCCAAAGAAAACAGGAACTGAGGTTGCACAGGCGGCAGAATGCCTCTCTCCCACATCAGAGGTTCCCAGGATTGAATCCTGGTGAAGACAGGAAGAGAAGGATGAGAAGAGAGGGCAGGAAACGGACACAGAGAATTGCCCAGCGAATGGACACAAAAACAGCAGAAATGAGGGGGGAGGGGAGGGTTAAAAATGGATGAAAAGTAAATAAATAAATAAATCTTAAAAAAAAAGATCAATAACATTTTTGGATTAAAAACAAGATTGGAAAATAAATTAATGAAACTTGCTTAGCTCATACACTGAAAATAAAAATTATGAAAATAAGGAGTTGTAAATTATTTTTGAGCAATGGATGGGGTGAATAAAAGTATAGTCTCCCAAAAAACTTTTCAAAATAACCCTTGTTTGGAACTGAGCTCATTCATTCATTCACTCATCCAACATTCATTTAAAAAGCATGCCGCAAAGACCTGCTCAATCTTAGACAATGGTTCTGAGGCTACCAAGATAAAAAGATTTAGTTCTTGTCCTCAAAGAAACTTCTAATTCCATTGGAAAACAGACATTCAAGCACACATTGATAGTATACAGTCCCACAATTCTTAATGGAAACTTTTGGTGGGTTTGGAATTCAGAATTTTTCACATTTTTTGCAAGGTTATACGGATACTATTCCAGTTATTATGGCTGCATAATGATTACCCCCAAAACTTAGTGGCTCAAAGCAACAAAAGCATTTATTTTGCTCATGAACCTGCAGTTTGTGGAGGACTTTGTGGGGGTTAGCCTGTCTTTGCTTTACCTGGCCAGTGGCTGGGTTGGCTGGAAGGCCACAGACAGGTATCATTTGAAGACTCTCTCGCTCTCATGTCTGGAAGATGATACTGCCTCGTGGTTGAGTTCTCAGCTGAGGTTCCAACCAGAACACCTCCTCTTGGGCTTGCCATGTGGCCAGGGCTTCCTCACAAGATGGTGGCTGAGTTGCAAAGACAAGCAGTTTGAGAGAGGGAACCAGGCAGAAGCCCTGTCACCTTTTAGGACCTGGCCTTGGAAGTAAAGCATGCCACTTCTGCTGCTTTTTATTCATAGAAACAGTCGTATAAAGTCACTTCCAGTTTCAAGGACGAGAATGTGATAATGAGTGAAAGTTCCAGAGAACCTGTGGGTTGAGAAATATAGCTGTGACCATTTTTGGAAAGGGGCTACAGGTACATATGGCAATGTTACATAATACCACCAGTGAGGGCTGAGGCTTCAAGGTATAATGAAACTTGTAATATTTCTGCAACAAAACTGATGAATATTCTCACAAAGTGGAATAAATGGAGATTATAAGTATAAATAGTTCAGTTTAGGTTTTACAACTGAGTGAGTTACCGAAAAACATTTTAGTTTGCAAAGTTTCTCTGGGTTTCAGAATTTCCAATAAGTGATGTTTGATCTGTAATACAATATGGGCTGATGGAAGCTCTAAGAATCCACAACATATCCAGGAGGAGAGACTATACAAGGATTAGGGGAGTACGGGAAAGCTTCACAGAAGAAGTAGCTGAAAAGGAATTAGTTAGGAAAGATGTTCAAAGCCAAAGGAACAGGGGGTGCAAAGGAATGGAGGTCTGAGAGAGCAGGGGGTATCTGGAGAAAAGCAAGATGTTCAGACTAGCTGGAATAGATACATATGAGAGTGTTGATGATTAGACCATGGAGGTTGTGGACACCATATTAAGGCATTTGGATTTTATCTGGTAGTGACAATGTGAGTCCACTTAAGAATTTTAAGCCAGAGAGGGATGTGATTGTACTTGACCCTCAGAAAGATTATTGTGGTGGCAGACAGATGGTCAATCAGAGCAGTTCACTTAGGAAGCTTTTCAATAGGCAGCTAAAATTGATGATTGCCTAAGTTAAAAGGAAAAAAGAACTGTCGCATTTGCGCTACCATTTCTGCTTGCTCTATAAGTCAGAGTAAATCAAGAAAAGCATCATGTGGAGATGACTTGTCAGTTTCTCTCTCTTTTTTAAAACTTTTTATTGTAATAACATAAATACAACTCAAAAGTTCCCATTTTAACCACTTCCAAGTGTACAATTCAGCAGTATTAATTACATTCACAATATTGGGCTACCATCCCATCATCTATTCCTCCAACTTTTTCATCACCTCAAACAGAAACTCTGCACCCATTAAGAAAAATAACTCCCTCCCTCCCACCCTCACATCCACCCCTGACCCCTGGTAACTTATAATCTACTATCTGTCTCTTTAAAATTTGTTTCTTCTAGGTCTTTCATATCAGTGAGATCATACAATATCTGTCTTTTTGTGTCTGGCTTATCTTACTCAACATGATATCTTCCAGATTCATCCATGTTGTAGCATGATTCAGAACTTAATTCCTTTTTTCTGGCTGAATAATATTTCATCATGTGTGGTATACCACGTTTTGTTTACCCATTCAGCTGTTGAGGGACACTTGGGTTACTTCTACCTTCTGGCTATTGTGAATAATGTTGCTATAAACATTGAACAAATATCTGTTCAAGTCCCTTCTTTCAATTCTTTGGGGGTATGTACTAAGAAGTGGGGTTGCCGGGTATAGCCGTCTGGCAATTTGATGTAATTATGAATTCTAAAAATATAATTGGATCACGCTTGTAAACTGATCTGTTAATCTGGGCATGATTAAGTTATGATTAGGGTGTTGACTGGGCCACATCAGTAGAGCATTGAGCCCCACCCCTTGGTGGGTGTGGAATCAAATATGAAAGTCATGGCAATAACAGAGTTGAAGCAGTGTATTAGTCCGCCAAAGGGGTGCTAATGTGAAATACCAAAAATGGGTTGGTCTTTATAAAGTGTATTTATTTGGAGTAGAAGTCTACAGTTACCAGGCCATAAAGCATAAGTTTCTTCCCTCACCAAAGTCCATTGTCACGTGTTAGAGCAAGACAGCTGCCGACGTTTGCCAGGGTTCAGGCTTCTTGGGTTCCTCTCTTCCCGGGGCTGCGTTTCTCTCTGGGCTTAGCGCCTCTGGTTCCTCCACAAGGTCAGCTGTA
>JAQZBX010024285.1:0-30274 GCA_029593785.1 Cabassous unicinctus
CTGGTTCAAAATGTGGGCCACTGTTTTGATTACTGCACATAGGGGCACACATTTTCCTTCTGCCTCAGTCTCCATTGTGATGAAAGATGCCGAATTGAGAGGCAAAGAGAACCAAACCGGAAGGCAGCCGTCAGGCCAGCAGGCAGAAGGGCCTTCTGGTAAGCTTAGCACCAGCCTGAGAAGGAGGAAGGTGTAGCAGGACAAGCAAAACCATTCATACGACAAACTTTTCAACCCGAAGTAACTGAGAAATCTCGAATTTGACTGACTTTACCTGAATTACATTTTTGGCGTCAGGCAGAATGAGATTCTGGAGCTCAAAATTAAAGTATTGGGGAAAATAAAGAAACCAAAGGAGATGATATTTATTAAGCACTGCCTCCTCCAGGGCCCACTGTATGCACTTGGCACATAGTATCTCATTTAAAGTCCACACCACCTTGTGAAAAAGGAGCTCTCACTGTCTTCATTTCCCAAGGGAAAGCCTGAAGCCCAGAGAGGTTAAGACATCACTGAAAGTCACACAGCCAAGAAATAGTGAAGCCATGACTCAAGGCCAACCCCTTCTCCATGGGGCCTCAGTTTACATCTTTCCTCATTTGAGTTTGTTGAGTGTATAGCCATCCCTACTTTGGGAGGGAACCCACTGGCACAACCCTGGGAAAGATGAGTTTAGTCATGCCAGGATATGGGCTGTGATAGTGGAAGAGGGGGGCCTCAGCCCCAAAGCCTCTTGTCCTAAAAACCCCGCCGTTTATGAGTGATTCATTCCCCTAACAGCTGTGAGCACCGACAGTGTGCCAGGCACCGTGCTGGTCCCGGGGGTAGAGCAGGCAGCTAGAGACACCATGGGGCCTCCTCTGTGGAGCCCTGCAGGCTAGTGGGGAGACAGAAATGGAGCAAATATGCACATAATTATATCATCACAAAGTGTGCTGAGGCTCTGAGCACAAAATACAGTGGGTGTTGAAAGCTCCTGAGGGGTGCTGACAGTAGACGGGAGGTGGGAGCCGAGATCTGAAGGAGTTCAAGAAGGCCAAGGTGGAAGGCAGGGGCTGCCCAGGCGGACCAGGCAGGGCCTGGGCTTGGGCGCAGGCAGGAGCTTGCCTTTATGCTGTGAACAGTGGTCAAACACTCTGGGGTCACAGAAATAGGTGCCAAGCTGTGAAGAGAAGCCAGGCCTCTGTTGCCCCGCTATCATGCACAGGAGGCCAGATGCCATGGGTCCTCTGGGGGAGGAAGGGTTCCCTGGACCTTCCAAGGGTGGGCTTGTCTCCTTCCCCTGGGTAACACGACTTGTCCGTGATTCACAACTGTCTGAGCTGTCCCCGTTGGACACCCCTGCCCATTCTCTCTCTGTGGGTCTCTGTCTGTGCCACACTGCTCCCTCCAAGCTGAGAGGACAGCCCAAAAGTCACCAGGAAGCTCCTGGGGTATACAGACCAGACCTGCCTATATCTGCCCATGGCCCCCCTCCCAGAGGCTAATTAAGTACAGACAGGAGGGGAGAATGGGGAGCAGCCCAAGGAGGAGCAGCTGAGCAGGGTGCTCATGTCAGCCCAGCTTCTGTCGCCCCCGCCCAAGAGGGCAATCTGACTCCTGGCCCAGGAAGGAGCCCCCACCCCTCTGCTGAACTAAACCAACCAACCGACAGACCAAAGCGAAGGGGCTCTCCAAGCTGAGGATGTGAGTGTGTTAATTAATGAATTAGCCGTTTAATTAACATAATTAGGCCTCATTATTTTCCTTGCATCTATCGTCAATTTTCAGGCAATTAAAGTGAATGCTGGTGGAGAATGGAAGTTCTGGGTTGTCACCACAAACACAGGACAGAACTGCCAGGTCTGGCTGACCCCCGGGACTCCAGCCCACTAGGGGGGGTGGGATGGAGAAGTGGACAGGACAGGTGGGAAAGGACACTCCTGTGCACACACTCACACACATATCCAGGGATGGAATGTTCCTCCAAGTTCACAGATTGCTTTCCATTTTTTGTGCTCCTACTATGAGCCAGGCACCAGGCCAGGATTCAGTGGTAGCCAAGACAGGTAGGGAAATTGAGGGAAGTTGTTGGGGACCGCCAGGGTGAGCCCCCAAGAGGGCCTGTGAGGTAGACCCCACAAAAAAGACAGCCATCCATTCCACTGAGCAATGCCAGCCCTGCGAGGGGCCAGGGCGGCCTGGGAACAGACCTTGGGCCACTCTTGTTCTTTTAGCACTACATCTTAGTGACCCATCTCTGCAGCCCTGCAACTCAATCAGCATGTCTACAAAGTTTACACAAAGGTTATTTTTTTTATAAATGGTGATCCGTAACAGAGCCCTGTGGCATTCTGTTAGAGACCTCCCTCCACAGAAACATGTATTCAAGCAAGTCAACATATTTAGGAAGTTGTTCAACAGCCTTGGTACTGGTCTCTATGACTTGCATCTAATTTCTCCATCCCCCTCTTCTTGGCCCCTATATGATTTGCCCACCTGTCTCCCATGTGTGCAGTTGGGTTTGGGGACCAGTGCAGCATTCTATGTTAATCTCTGTCCAGTCTTAGCTGGGGTACACTCAGCCCATCACCCAATCTGCCCAGATATTTTTAGATTTGATTTAGACCCAGTAAATTCTATTTTATCCCTTCCAATAAGTTCCCCACCTCCACCTCAGACACATATCCACCCTCCAGGTGCCTGTCATTTCACATTTGGCTAGCATAGCTTCTATGACCGCATCCAAATCAGCAATGAAAATGTCGAATGTGGCAGAGCCCTGTGGCCTAGCACTAGAGACCTTCCCTAGAACCTCAGTATCTGAATCTCAGGGGTATAGTAGACCTTTCCAAACTGCATCCTCTTCCCCCCCACCTCCCCCAGCCTCACAATAATCACATCCTCAGAGAGCCAGGTGGCTGTGGAGTCCCCTGTTAGCGGGAGCAGAAAAGAGGCTGTGCGCCACAGGTCTGCACTGAACCCACGCTCATAATCAGCCTCCTCGGGTTCAGTGGCCCAACCACATCAGTAACCCCAGCCTGGGGCCTCACGTCTAGCTTTCCCCGGCTGTGACGTGACGCAGGTTCCCTGAGGTCTCTGAGCTGTTTCCTTGCCTTAAGATGGTGCAGGGATGGCTCTACCTCGTAGCGCTGTTCTGTCCCTGGCACACACTCAGCGCTCCATCGAGATGGCCCAGGCCCCCTTCCCTCCCTCATACTCCCCAGTTTCCATACCCAAGGAGTGTTCTTTACACCCTGGTTTAGGGCCTGGCCACCTGTCTTAGAGTTGGTGAGATTCTTTACCATCAGTGTCTGGCTCCTGAGTCCATCCAGCACATCTCCATGGCAACAGTGCACTCTGATGGGCCTGGCAGCTACTATGATTAATCCCATTTTGTAGTTGAAGAAACTGAGGCTGAGAGAAGCTAAGTCACGTGCCCAAAAGCACAGTCTGTGGAGGCAGAATGGGATGCATACCCAGATCAGTCTGCCTCCAGAGTGGGACAGAACTTCCTGTGCCCAGGCCCTGTTCTAGAATAAGACTAGCAAAAAGCCCTCAGCTCTTGGGGTTTATATAGTGAGGGGATGCATAATAAACCCCAAACAGGTATAGAAGATCATATGAGGAATGTAATTAGGGCTTTGACAAAAGAGAAGGCAAATCATAAGAAAAGTGGGAAAAGGAGTGTCGGGGAGGAGCCTTCGGGAGCAGCGTTCAGGGAAGAACTCCCTGAGGGTCTCTGAAGAAGGAAGGGGGGGCGGGCTGCTGGTTCTGAGGATAATGAAAGGCAAAGGGAGAGGAGATGAGGCATAGAGACAGCCAGGCCCAATCCCGAGGGCTAGGAGGACGTGGCAGGGACTGGGATTGTGTTCAGAACAGAAGGTTTGCGCTGAGAAGTGCCACGTTCTGACTAACGACGTGTGGCGACCAGACTGTGGGCAAGCGAGGGTGGAGACAAAGCTACAAGGCATCGCGACACTCCCGCGAGATGGTGGCTTGGGCGGGACAGGGGCTGGGTGCACTCTGAAGGCAGCTCCCACAGGGTCTGCCATGTGGAGGAGGGCCCAGGATGGGTCCCGGGGAGAAGGGAGTTGCCACTGACTGAGGTAAGGAAGATAGCGGGAGAAGTGGGGGAAATCGAGGCACCAAAAGGAGCTGACAGATAGCAGGTGGGTAGAGGGGAGAGATTCTGGGGGCCTGAGCCCTGAGCCCTTGAGCTCCCCAACACCAGAGAAAGAGTAAGCAAAGAAACTTGAAGAAGAGCAGCCGGTTAGACAAAGGAAAATGAGGAGAGAAGGATATTCTGGAAGCCAAAGAGAAGGAGCCCAGGAGGAGGGGGTGACCAAGAGTGTCAAAGGCACGTCGAAGCGGGACGTTGGGACAGGGACCTGCCTGTTCAGGGGAGGGCGGGGCAGCACGCGCGGAGGCGGCGGAGGAGCCAGCTGGGGTGGGCGCCAGAAGTGAGGACAGCTCTCCGAGGAATTTTGTTTCAACAGGGAGCAGAGAAATGGGTGGTAGCCAGAGGGGGACAAGGGCTCAGGGGAGGTTTGTTTACCAGATGGGAAGTGTCACAGTATGTCTGGGGCTGATGGAAACGATCCGATCCCAGTAAATAAGACCCAAGGTTCAGGTGACATAAACTGTTCAATTTTTCTAATTTATATTTTCAAAACTTCCCCTCATATAGCATCAAAACAAACAAACAAACAAAAAACACCCTGCATTTTACCCAATTAATAATGCTAACTTAGACTGGCGGGGAACACATCCCTCCCCAGGCCACAGGGCACCAGCTTGTTGCCTCTGACTGTGCCCTTCGCAGTTCTCTCTGCTATGAGCTACAAAGATTTGTGTGTTTTTTTTTAGCACAAGTGCTAATATTTTTAATGAACACGTCAATCTAGGGGTAGGAATGTATGTTTCACACATCTGAGACAGATGAAAATCCCAGGCTTCAAATGTGGTCAGTCAGCCCTTCTCCAGCCTAGAATTTGGGATTCTTGCTTTTATTTGGTTTTCTTTGGTTTTCCTGTGCTGCTGCTTCTCTTTAAATTTGCAGTTTTCAACTGGGGATGATTTTGCTTCCCAGGGGATATTTGGCAATGCCTGGAGACATTTCTGGTTGTCACAGCTGGGGGTGAGGGGCCACAGTGGCATATGTGTAGAGACCAGGGAGGTGACTCAATGTCCTGCAACAGCTCCGCACAACAAAGAATTACCAGGCTCCAAATGCCAAATGTGCCGAGGTTGCAAAACCCTGCTCTGAAAGAAAAAACGGCTCCCCGTGCCTAAATAAGGAGTACATGATACAGTGGGGTAGGCATTTTTTAACTCCCAAACTCATTCCAGAAGTAATTTTGAAGAGACAGATACATGTTTGCCAAAAGGTCACACAACATACTGTGAAAGCTCCAAGGTAGAAGCTATCAGAACCAAGAAAAGTGAAGAGTTCATTCTGTGTGTTTGAGATTAAGTAGGAGCTCACCTGGTTTCAAGGAGGGGAAGGGCATTCCAGAAGAGGGAATAGCCTGAGCAAAGTCACAAAGATACGGTGGGGTCACAGAGGAAGGCGGCCCATTCTGCCTGGGGAGCTGGGGTAAGGCTTCTTGTGGAAGGGGGAGCTGAATTTGGTCTTGAAGGGTGAGTGGGATTTCTCTGGAAGGAGGACAGCCGGAAGAGGCTGTTGCAAAGACGGTCTCAAGTGTTCTGGGGGCCCAACAGGTGGGAGCAGTGGACAAGGCAGCAGCAATGGAATCTGAGAGGCAGCCACGGTCGTAACCCGGAACATGTCAAAAGTAGAACTTGTCTTCTTGCCCTGCAAGCCTGCTCTATGCCCCATCCCAGGAGCAGAACCTCCTGGAAACAAGAATTGCCCTTGACCACCACCACCTCCCTTCAATCTGTCAATAAAGTCTGTCCGTTCCAACCCCAGAACTTCTCAGTCAGGTTCTTACGAGTCCAAGCCACCATCCCACTTGCCTGGACTGCTGCAGTCTCCCTGCTGGGGTCCCTGCCTCCACTTGGACACCTTCCAAATGATACCCCACGTGGAAGCCACTAGAGAGATCTTAGTCAAGCAGAAAATGACCATGTTGCTCCCCTGTGGAAACCCTGAAGTAGTTTCCTTCTGTGCTCTTCCTCCCACAGTGTAGGAGGTGTCACTCTTTGGGAATCTCAGCTCAAATCCAGGCTCCTTCCCAGGGGCCTCTGAGGCATCAGGAAAACTGCTCTCCTCTGGAGGGAAGGGGACGGGCTTGCTCTGTTCCAGCTGTGCCCACAGCCTGGGGTCTCCTTGCCCAGCGGCCTTGGGCAAAACTGCTGGTTCCACCAGGCTGGCCCCTGCCGGTGGGGGCGATGGAGGCTCTGTCTACCTGGCGGAGCCTGCCTGAGCAGGCCCAGGGCACCGCAGTGAGGCTGGGTCCCGGGGGCCCCTGCCTGGCACAGCTCACCACTGAGCAAGCCCGGGGTTCCCCGGGCGGGGCCGGGCCCCCTGGGCGTCCAGAGAGCTCGTTATCCCATCAGCCCCGAAGCCGCACCTGCTCTCCTAGTCTCCTGCGATCTCAATTAATCCGTCCTGCCCTGATTAATTAGCAAGGTTAATTATGACGGCTGCTGCTGCAGAAGCTTGGGGAGGAAGGCCCAGCCAAGTGGCTGAGTGGAGACCCAGCCTGGATGGGGTGGGGGCTCCTCTCTCTGCCAAAGCCCCTGCTCCTGCCGGGTGCTGGGTGCCTGCCCTTCACAGGGTCAAGTCAGGGGCCTCCATCCAGCCCCAGCCGCACAGGAAGCCAGCAGAGCTGCCTTTCCATCTGCCTGCCTCCCTGGGGTGAAGCCTACCAGGGCCGGGCTAATGCCCCAGGCATCCCCAGAGACGAGGGAACAAGGCCCATGGCTGTGGGTTTGGTTCCTCTGACCTGACCAGTTAAGTCCCATCTTAGTCCTGCCTCTGCCCCATGGTGAGGACCACCCGCTAAAGGACCCTGGAACTACATCCCTGCAGGGGCCCTTGGGCCCACACTTGCCCTGCTGCCTTCAAGGGTGAACCCACAACCCACTTCCTTATCTGCCTTCTCCTCCAGACCCTAAGACCCCGGTGCCTTGGAGAGGGGCCTAGATCAGGACTTAGAGGCCAAGAGTGTCATTGCTGTGGTCAGGCCCTCTCCTCAGTAACTGCCTCATGGTCTCAGAGACTCCCCCCTCCCCCTTCTATCACCTTCCCCCAAACCCAAACTCTAACCCTTGGCTGAACACCAGAGTGGCAAACACTGCCCAGGACGCCCCAGGGAACTCCAGCCTCTCCCTGCAGCTGAGGCTCCAGAATCCCTCCCAGACTGCCCTAGACCTCTGAGCCCTTCCCCATCCCAGCTCTCGACTCCCCAAGGACTTGCTCCACTCCTCCAAGCTTCCGCCTTCCTTGCCAGCCTGGAGCTGGAAGAGCCACCGAGCAGGGATGGGACCTTGACTTGGCACGGCCTCCCTACCTGGCCCCCACGCTGGACCGTCACCACCAAACTCCCAAGCCCGCCTCCTCTCGGCACCTATCCATTATCCTCCTCGCCAAAACGTGATCCATTATCACCGCCTGCGCCTGGCAAAATGTATCATTACCTGTACCCTCGGCACTTCCCAGATCAATCCACTTCTTAAATGTAGTAATAGAGAAGAGGATTAGGTACTAGAAAACTCATTATGAAAATGGCGTACTCAAATTCTTTAAAGGTGATATTTCATAAAATATACCCGGCCTGCCGCGTGCCTCAATCATTCTTTTTAATAGCTCCGTAGCAGCCAGAAAATAAAGTATTCATGAAGATTGAAGAAGATGATCCCATGAACTTCAATTTAATTGGTGCAAATTAAAACGATCCATCTTTCCGTGCTGTCCGTCTATCTCCAATCATCCCCACGCGGCACGTCCAGCACCCTGATTACAATTATCTTTTAATAGGAAAACTTGTCAGTTTTTGTGTGATTTACATAAGCTTGAGCAAACTTATGGGTATCAGATAGGGCCTTGGTGTGTGATTTCCTCTCCCCGGCTCCCTGGCTCTCAGGAAGGCCAGGGGGCTGGGGAAGAGACAGGGTCTGTACCGAGGAGGAAGAGGCTGGGACAGATACGTGGCATCCCTGAGTTTGCAATGCGGTCAGGGATGGGGCTGCGGAGATATCTGTGTGTGCCATATCGGGCCCAGTGTCTGGCCACATCCTTCCTCTGGGACCGTGGCAACTGGGTGCAGAACCAGACTGGGCCTCTTAACAGGTATCACTGTCTCTCTCAAGGCCACAGGATACGCCTGGACCTCCCATTTGAGGTCTCTCCTCAGTATTCACTCCCCACCCCCAACCCACACACACTTCATGAAAAGCCTGTGGGGACAGACAAATGAGATTCTCTTGGACAAGAAGAAAGAAGACGCAGTCAGCGTCTCAAACGGGACGGCAGTGGACTGAGCATAAGAAGAGAAACTTGAAGGGAGAGGAAAGGCAGGTGCTTGGGTCCCTCAAGGAATATGTGTTGGGGAAGATATGGATTTTAATTCAACAGAAACCATTGACTGAGACCCAAACAAAGGTCCAGCCAGCAGTGAGCAAGCATCATCACCGACTGTATCAATAGAGATGCGATGGCTAGAAAGAGGGAGGTGATCATTCCACTCTCAGCCGTGCTGTTTGAACCACCTATGGCATATTCATTCACTCATTCATTCTTTCACTAAGAATTTGCTGAGTTCCTGCTAAGTGTCAGGTGCAGGAGATCAAGCAGTGAACAAGACCAACCCGACACCCACCCTCACAGGCTACAATCCAAACCTGAAGACAGACAGAACGCAAGCAGTGATGATACAGACTGATGAAAGTGACAATGAGATCCGTGCAGGGGTCGGGAGGAGACTAGGCAAGGGTGGGGGGAAACCCCACCTGAGCCTGGGGGGTCATGGAAGGACACCAGAGCTGCCGATGTCTGGCTTGAGACCTAGAGGCTGAAAAGGAACCAGGTGACTATGGGTGCAGGGTGGGGAAGTGTATTCCAGACAGAGGGACCGTCATGTGCAAAAAGGCAGGAAAACCCGCGGCGCCGATGTCCTATAGAGCAGAGAGGACGAGGGGCTGAACGACCATGGAAGAAGGTGCCAGTAAGCTGGGAAACCCCTGCAAGGCCGGGCTTGTCTAGTTACTATTTCTTTTTCAGTTACACAGGGAAGATATGAATACATTCTCACTGTAAAAGGAAATTTTAGCATCACTAAAAAATCCCCCCAGACCACCTCCAGCCCCCACCCTGTACCTCTCCGAAGGTAACACTTACCAGTCTGGTATGTATCCTTCCAGACTTTTCTCTATGCCTTCACCTACATATGAATCTATAGAAATATAGAGATGCTTTTGGTTTTGTTTCTTATAAAAATGGTCTTTGAAAAAAAAATAACTTTAAAAATGGCCTTTCATTTTCCATGTTTTTCTGGATTTTGCTTCTTTAACTCAGCAATGCCTGTTAACTGTTATCATCATCCTCTCAAGGGAACTGTTCAGCAGAGGCATCAGCTGGTGTGACAGGTAGTGAGCTCCCTGTCCTGAGATGGCTTGGT
This sequence comes from Cabassous unicinctus, assembly GCA_029593785.1. Taxonomy (NCBI): domain Eukaryota; kingdom Metazoa; phylum Chordata; class Mammalia; order Cingulata; family Chlamyphoridae; genus Cabassous; species Cabassous unicinctus. Next base: position 9,567 of record JAQZBX010024285.1, read on the forward strand.
GCCATCTGGGTAGCAGCTGCAGCACAGGGTGAATGAGAGTGGGAGGCTCTGCAGTCAGTTCTGACTGTGATACCTCAGGCAGACTCCTTCCTGTCTCAGAGCTTCAGTTTTCTTGTCTTTTAGATGGAGATGAAGGGCCCTGCCTGGCAAGATGTGGTGAGAACTGAGCCAAGGTCCCTAAAGCTGTTAGCATGGGGCTTGGTACATGGCAGCATCTCTGTACATGCATTGACAATGATGGGGACACCTATACCATCCAAGACTAGGCCTATCTGAGTCCCCCTAACCAAAACTTTATGTGCTCCAGACCCCCCAGCCTGAGGCCCCACAGTCTGGGAGACAGAACCTTCCCTTCCCCTGTACTCCCTGTGGTCAGTGGGGAGGGGGTACAGCTGTTATCAGCCTGACCCTGCAGGCCTCTCTCCACCACCACCCCCAGCTCTTTGGCCCCATCCAGGCTCCACCTGCCTCCCCTCCGGGGGTCCTCAGCTCTTGACCCTCTTTCTTCTCCCCAGCCATCCTCAGCCACGAGGAGCACATAATAGGAACAATAAATATTGTTTGCTGGCTCAAGTCACCCTTACTCAGGAGGAAGAAACCTTACCAAGTAGAATCCGGAAGTTAAATTCACCAGAAGTTTTGTCTTGTTAAGGAATAATAAGAACAATAATTATTTCTTGAGCAATGTTTGAGCACAGTAGGTATCAGGCTCCACACTCAGCACCAACACCCCAGCTCACTGAATCCCCACAAAGTCCCAAGAAGCAATTTCTATTATTATCCCCATGAATGTATTAACTCATGAGGTTCTCATGACCACCTCATACTTACCACAGGCTAAGAATGATCACAATTAGTCAGGATTGGATAGACTACACTGCAATAACAAATAAACCCTCAAATCTCAGTGGCTTAAGACAGTAAATGTATATTTCTTACTCACATGAAGTCCAAAATGGGTTTGTGGTCTTCCTCCATCTTGTGGCTGTGCAACACGGAACACGTGGCTTGCCAAGGTCACCAAGGCAGGAAAGGAAAGTGATCAAGAAAGCACATGGGATCTTAACTGCCTCAGACCAGAAGTGACAAATGCCACTCTGATCCCAATCTATTGGCCAGAACTGGTCACATGCCCCCAACCTAACTGCAAGGCAGGCTGGGAAATGTAGGGGATTACAGGGATACCTGGTAAGCACTGAATATCCTGCCACTCCACATTTGTAAAACAAGGGTACCCAGGCCCAGAAATGTTAACTAATTTGCCCAAAGCCACCCAGCCAGTGAGTGTTAGTACCACTTATTCACACTCATGGACATGTTTGAAAGTTCAAAACCTCATTTACATTTACCCACAGGCACACCAGCACCCACATACGTGCAAACCCATGTGCCTCCCACGGGCTGCCCTCCCTCTTGCTGGGTCAGCACCCCAGAGATCTGACTGCGGGGTGGGAAGAACTTGGCCTGGGGACCAGCAGGCTCCCTCCTCTGCCCACCCCCCAGCACCAGGGCCTCACCTGCCATCCTGGAGGAGCCACCAGTGCACCACGCCCCCAGCTTGGGCAGGGCCCCGGGAGTCACCCACCCTGTGATGGCACCAAACCCTGCCCATTCCAGCGACTCCCCACCTGCCTTACAAAGTCTAAAAACTTGCTTCAGAATCTGTAGCTGCCAGCGAGGCAGGATTCTGGGACAGTTTTTCTAAAACATAAAAATTATAACAAACATACACAGTGAACATTTCATATGCAAATATTTGCATGCACCCACACAAAATTACCCGTAAAGGACCTAGCCATGTGGCCCTGTGTCCATGCTCGTATCTGTAAATCTGAATTTGTTCATGGAAAATAATAGCACAGTCATGCTTTTTTATAGGACCAGAGTTGGAGATGACCTAAAAATAAGTGGTGAACTACTCTTCAAAATTGCCAAGTTCATGAGAAATAAGGAAAGACCAACATCGTCACAGATTTGAGGAGACTAAGGAGACATAATGACTCATTGCAATGTGGGATCCTGGACTGGATCCTGGAACAGAAAAAGAAAGAACATCCATGAAAAAAACTGGGGAAATTAAAAAAAGTCTGTAGTATAATTAACAGTATTGTACCAATGCTAATTTCTTCATTTAAATAAATATATCATGACTATGTAAGATGTTAACATTAGAGGAAGCTGGTGACAGATATATGGGATATATAGGAACTATCTAATACAGTTGCAACTCTTCTAAAAAGTTTTTTTGAATAGTAATATGGGAAAATGCCCCAAACAGGGAGCCAGGATGCCCCTAGGTTACAGGACAGCTCTGCTAATATGCTTGTTATGTGACCTTGTACAAGTTGTTGCTCTTTTCTGAAGCTCAGTCCACAGACACTATGAGAAAGGTCAGTTAGATAACCCTCAAAGCCCCATTCAGCCCTATCATCTTGCCATTCACTATGGATACAGAAGCACATAACTAATGGAAACAGACACACACACATAAATTCATACGTACCTACCTTATACCCCAATGCACACAGACATATGTACGCACACACACACACACACATGCACACACACATTCTATACGGGTAATTAGTATGACCTGCCTTTGTTAATTCAGGCTGCAAATATAGTCAAATCCTTTTTATTTTTCCCACTAACAACTTGTCTCCACATGCCCTATTAGTAAACCATCCAGCCTTTTCCTCTTGAAGCATCTTCTGCTCCTTCCCCCATAACTCAGAAGAGCCCACCAGATGGTCCTAGCTGCTATTGCCTCTCTCCACCACGTGGTACTGCTGTTGAAGACTGGACCTGCACAGTCTAGTAACTGCGCTTGCCTTGCTGCTTCAGATCTCTGTCCCGGGTTAGACTTTTTCCTTCTCACTCCCAGGCTCAGCCCTGTCCCCCAAAACACAATGTCAAATCATGTTGGCTGGGACCAAAGGAGCTTCTTGCACAGCCATAAGCCATGCCCAGACCAGCTCTCCCCCAAGCTCCAAGGCTTTGGTGAGGCCGTTGTGTTGAGCTGGTGTTAGAAACTAGCTTCTTCCTTTCCTCAGGGGAACTGTATTTGAGGGGCCTCTCCCACTGAGCCTTGGTCAGCTCTTTCTGGTCCATTCTGAAATATCTCCCCAACTGAAACTCTTGGGGAAGAGAGGCTGGGACCTTAGTCCTTTCTTACCACTAAAGTCTTGGATTCCTGGCTCCTGTCTGTTGGTTGGAGGGTGGGGGTGAGTGGGTTTGGAGAATGAAGATGGGGCACTCTTGATATGGATCCCAAATAGTAATACCTAATATGTATTGGGTATCTAGGATGCATCAGGCACCTTTCTAAGCACTTTACATGCATTAATTAATTTCATCCTCCCCACAACTCTAGGTAGAATGTATTATTATCTTCATCTCCCATTTTATAATGAGGAAAATCTGAAAGATGAAGTGACTTAACCAAGGTAACATGCCTTAAGTATTAAGTTGTTAAGTCAGGAGTTGAACTCGGGCAGACCTGGAGTCTGGCTCTTGACCACTGTTCTATGGTGCCTCCAGAAGCTCTCATGCACCCTCTTCCCCAACTGGTCCTACATTGGAATAATCAAAAGGAATCACTCTCAGGCCTTTTCCCAAGGCAAGGTAGGTAGTTCCACTTCAGGGCAGCTGGAATTTCCATTTCTAGATGGAAGAGGAGGACGTAATTTTTAAGTAGCCTCTTCAAGAAGTCCTTGGTTGATTGCTCTTAACAGAAAACCCTGCTACACTTCAACTGTCCACACACTCAACACCATGAGCCATATTCACACATATGGGTTTTCAAGGTCCAGACCACCTCTTTTCCAGGTGAGGGGAAAATAAAGGAAAAGGAGAGGGCAATGCTTGCCCTGGGGCTCCAGAAAGGAGCAGGAGCATGTTGTGGAGCTGTTGGAGCCCTGCGGGATCCCCTTTACTGACTGAGCAACCTAGTCTCCAGCTGCAGGCAACATTGGCTCATGAAAGCTCACAGCTGTTCCCTCCTCTGTAGACTTGCCCTCAGTCAGTTGTCCTCACCTAGAAGCTTACACTTCCTCACTCCAGGGAGTGACTGGCTGACATGGGGGTTCAAAAGACCAGGCCCCACACTACCAGGGTGAGAGGAGCCCTGTCCCCGATTCACGCAGCTGCCCTGGAACCACCTTAGAGGCCCCGAGCCAACTAAGTGCCTCTTTGCATGGCATCGGCCCCCACCCCCAATGGACCAGCCGCTGGGAACAAGATCTGCCAGTCTCAGCTGGTCCTGCCGGGGGAGTCATCATGGGCAAATCCAGCCTTGTCCTTCACTTTGTCAGGGGACAGTTCCATGAGCCCTTGCAGGTAACAATGCGGGCCTGGCAAGCAAGAGTCGTGGAATTCCAGGATGCACAGGCCTATGCAGACCACAACAGTTTCTGTTCATGGAGACATCAGCAAAGACCGCGACTAAAATGAGTGAACTTTTCACGACAATAGCTAAGAAGCTCCCCGGGAAGGAACCCCAGCACACAGCTGGTGCTCCAGGCTAGAAACGAGGTGTGGACCTCCAGGAAAACAACCCAGCCAGCCGGAACCGGTGGCCTGGTGCCCACCACCCCCACCTCCTCTGCCTGAAAGACCCGGCTGGGCTGCAATCCACTCTAACCAGTCGTATTTAACGACTCGGGCACAGCTGGGGTAGGGGGGCAGGGGGAGGGATCCACCGTGATTTCTCCATATAATTTTGATCATAGGCCAGAGTGAGTTCTTCCACCTGCACTTTTCTGTACAAATACTAATTTACTTTTAAGTCTTAAGTCATTTTTTAAGTATATAAAAGATCTGCTCTCCCACTTCCTCCCCTTTCTACTGCCCTCCCACTTTTCCTTGGCTGGTAGTAGCCACAAGCTCCTGTTGCTGCAGAGGAGGCTCAGCAAGGGCATGCACAGCCTCACCTTGGGCTTGGTTTTGGGTGGTGGGGAAGGCCACAGGGACGGGGAAAGGGAGAGGAAGCTCTTCCACTCAGCCGGCTGTCAGCAGGCTGCAGCTCACCCCCTTCACAGCAGGGAGAGACACCACCTTGCCACAAGGAGTTATCACCCCACCCCACCCCTTGGCCCCCGACCTCTGGCTTTGAGCCCTCTTCTGACCAAATCACAATGATGAGTATTCAGGGGTGGGGGCGTGGTGGGAGGAGATGGGGCCAACTTTTTCTGTATTTTGTATTGCATGTTTTCTTCAGCATGTAACCAATCTCTATCTTGTCAATATAGTCAGCTGATGGAACAGGAAAAAAAGAAAGAAAATGGAAAATGACATGCATCAGTGAGGATGTGAAGAAACTGGAACTGGAACTCTTGTACATTGATAGTGGGAATGTAAAATGGGACAGCCACTGTGCAACACAGTTTGGTGGTTCCTCAAAAGGTTAAACATGGAATTACCACATGACCAGCAATTCCACTCTTAAATATATACCCCCAAAGAATTGAAAACAGGAACTGAGGGAGAGAGTTGTATACCAATGTTTCACACTATTTTTATTCACAATAAGCAAAAGGGGGAACAACCCAAATGTTCAATGATAGATGAAAGTATAAACAAAATGTGGTATGGCCATACAATGGAATATTATCCAACCACATAAAGAAATGATTTTCTGATACATGCTACAACAGGAAAAAACCTTGAAAACATTCTGCTAAGTGAAATAAGCGAGAAACAAAAAGATAAATATTGTATGATTCCATTGTGGTAGTTTGGAGATACGTACCCCAGGAAAGCATGTTCTTAAGCTTAATCCATTCTCTCGGATGTGAACATGTGTAAATAGGCCCTTTAGAGGATGTTAGATCAGATAAGGTGTGGCCCAGGGTGAGTCTTAACCCCATTGCTGAAGGCCTTATAGGGGAGGTCAAAGAGAGAGAAAAAAGCCACAGAGGAGCAGCCAGAAGCTGAAAGTCAATGGAATCCAGAAGAGAAGGGAGAGGCTGCCATGTGCTTTGCCATATGACAGAGGAGCCCGGGACCAAGGATCACCAGCGGCCAGCCCCAGAATGCTAGTCTTCAGGAAGGAAACATTGCCTTAATGGTGCCTTGATTTGGACTTCTCTTAGCCTCAAAACCATGAGCCAAAAAATTCCCATTGTTTAAGCCAAACTACTGCATGGTATTTGCTTTAGCAACTAGGATACTGAAATACCACTTATATGAAATATCTTTAATAAGCAGATTCACAGAGACAGGAAGATTAGAGGTCAGTAGGGGTGGGGGGAGAGGAATGTGGAGGTATTGATTAATGGGTACAGAGGTTCTGTTTTGGGTGATGAAAAAGTTTTAGTAATGGAAGATGGTGGTGGTAGCACAACATTATAAAAGTGATAAATGTCTCAGCATTACATTTAAAAATGGTTAAAATGACAAATTTTATGTGATATATATGTTACTATAACAAAACAAACAATAAAGACCAGGGCCCCTGTTGACCTCAAGTGGAGATGACGCTATGGTGCAGTTCATGCTCCATGCCCCACCCCCAAGATGAGGCTGAAGCTAGACTCTAGCCGAGACCACATTCTTGCTTAGCTCCTTCCACTGCCAGACCCTGCTTCCTCCACTCCCTTTGTCCTGGAACTCTCCCTCAGTGCATCATGTGAACCAGAATCAGCCTCTACGTTCAGGGAATCCCACCTAAGATGGCACCAACATAGCCGAGAAGCTCAGTGGAGGAGTGCTTAGGAGCAGTCCTAGGAGACAGACATTAAGATGAGCTGCTTGAAGCTGATCCCTCATTGGCTGGCAATGAGGATTCCATCACAGACGGTAAGTGGAGAATTGACAGTCCCTTGCATGCTGCCGTGATGCAATCTTCGTGGTCTTCCACCATCTGTGGTGAACTAAGACAGAACACAGGTAAAAGTAGATGCACTTGCTCATGCAATACTCTGGTGTCAGTTAAGCTTGGAGGAAAATAATAATTATAAGAATAATAGCACTAGGTGGCTGTTGCTGAATGCCAATGATGCTTTAAAGAGAGAAAATGACAAGCTTGAATCACAATCACCAATTCAAAGTGAAGTGTGAAAACTAGAAGTTCTTCTTGGCAGTGTTTAAAGAAACCCTCATCTTCTGTAGTGGGAAGGTAGACAGAGCTGCAGGCAAGGCTCAGGACCTAATCATAAGAGTAACAGAACTTCAACCCTGGTAATTCTCCTATGCCAAAGGCAAGGCTTTGATAGGAAGGGAGTAGCATCTAGACTTGGGATGGGGCTATCTGAGTAGATGCACTTGATAACTTTGAACCACAGATTCCCACTGGACTCCATGGTCTGCAGGAATAGCCCACAGCCCCCTGTTATGGAATAGCGCCACCCCCTTGGTCAAAGACTATGCCTCATAGAGGCAGGTGCCCTGCTCAATATCTGCCTCCACGTCCCCTTCTGGCCACCAGACCTATAACAAGGATCCATGTGAAGCATCACCCAACTAGGCAAGGCCAACTTGACCTACTAAGGGAGGAGAGGGATTATATGCCAAAAATAAGGGAAAGTTTGTCAGTATGAGAGCATTCTCCCGTAACCCAGGATTTAACACCCTGGCAAGGGCCCTAAGAGCTGTTGGGATGGCTCTTAGGAGCTTGGACAAAGTGATGGCCCTCATTAAACAAAGATACCCGAGCTGCCATGGCAAACTATGGAGCAGGGGATCAAAAGTCTCCAAGAAGAAGGCATGCTAGCATGGATCCACCATATAAGACCAAAACCCCACCAACTGCCCTTGGGAGGGGTCCAGAGATTCCATTTACCAAGGTAATAAGGGATGAGCTGGTGAGGGAGCACCGACATCATTAAGAAGCTCAGTGGTGGCTGTCCTCAGCCTAGGGCTGTTGATCGGAGGTGCTGTTACAGAACAGGACTCCATGGTGGTCCTGCGGATGATGAGATTCTGGAATCTCAGAGGACAGGTGGCAGTGCTTGGCTGTCAGAAATAAAGCAGGCATAATCACCATACTGGGCAGAAATGTCCGAATGCCGGCCAGAGGGTCTCGGTTTCCCAGGGTTGGGCTAGATGGGCACCCTAGGGACAGAATAGAACCAGGTATTCCTAGGGACAGGATGTGACGAGCAGCTAGCAAGGGTGTTGGCTCTGAATAATAAAAAAGACTCTCTGTAATAAAAAGAAAGTGAGAAGAGGCTGGTCGGCAGGTGGAAGGGCCCTGCAAAACCACAGCAAGTGGTTATAGTATTGATTCCCCAGTCATTCCCCCAAAGGGACCTACGGCCATTTCCTCGGGTAACTGTAATGTAACTGGGTAAAAGAGGACACCTCAGGACTGCTGGATTACAGGCCCAACTTGACACTGGTACCCAAGGACACACAGAACCATCATGGCCTCTCTGTTAAAACAGGGTTACATGGTGGGCAAGCGATGAGGGAAATACTGGCCTGCCTCATTTCATAGAGGGTCTGTGGGGTCCACAGGCCTTTCAAGGGTTGTTTCCTTGGTTCCCAAATGTACCGTCAGCAGTCACCAGAACCCTCATCTTGGCTCCTTGATCTGCAGAGTAAGAGCTAGTAAAGTAGAAGAGAGTCCCCCAGCCGACATAAAAATAATCAAAAATAATATTTTCTTCCAGGGAAAACAGATGTTAGTGCAACCTCAAAGACCTAAAAGATTCAGGAGCTATAGTCATCATCAAATTCCTTTTTAAGGCACCAGTCTGGGAAAGAAGACCTTTGAGAAAGTGCACAAAGTGTGAGGATCTTAGCACTGCTTATGAAGAGGAGACGTGCTGGACGACAGGACGGACAGGAGGCTGCCTCTGCCCTCAACCTCCCTGCCCAGTGCTGTAGGAGAAGGACTTGTGCAATGAGCTCATGAGCAGCGTGGTCATTGTGGCAGGGACAGGGCCATGACTGGGCCCCTGTCCTGAGCTCCCTCTCCCCAAGGCTGCTCTAGCTTCTGCTGTAGCTCAAGATCAGACCTGCCAGCAACAGAGACCAACACAGGGCACACCTTACAGCCCCATCATCCTTTGATTGCAGGAGCCCATTCTATCCTGGCAATGGTAGGAAATCCTCCTGACTGGGACAGACACATACCCCAGCTGTGAGATTTGCCTTCCTGCCCACAGAGCCTCAGCCAGCCCACTCTCCAAAGCCTCACAGAGTGTCCTGATCCTTAACCGTGGGATCCTGCATAACACTGCCTCGGACCAACAGACCCACTTTATAGGAAAGGAGGTGTGATGTGGAGACTTGACCATGGGACCTACCATGCACTGCACCTTCCAGAAGCTGCCAGCCTAACAGAGCAGTGGGATAGATGGAGAAGGCCAAGAATGATCCTAGTGGTGAGATAGGTGGGCCTAGCTGAGGCACCATCCTAAAGATGACACTTTCAGGATGTGCTATGTCCCTTAAACCAGTCATTACATGGTGCAGTGTCCCCAGCAGATAGAATGCCTGCGTCTGGGAACCGAGGGTGGAAGTGGGAGCAGCCAGGCTTGCTACCACTCCCAGTGGTCAACTGGGACTTCCCTCCCCACCACTTTGGACTCCATGATTCTAGAGGTCTGGGCAAGTTAATTAATTGTTTGGAGTCTCAATTTTTCCACCAACTAAATGAGAGTTAATAATACATCTCATGAGGGTTAAATGAGACAATGTTTGTCAAGGTCACACCCTGTGCCATTTGGACACGTGGCGAGCAGCGTTGAAATGGCAACTGCTCTCATCACCACTTTGGTGTCATTACCTTGGAATGGGGTCAGAGTCAAAAGAGATTGAGAGTGGGGAGGTCTTCCAAGGTCCTTTCTTATAGGACCACCAGGAAGTCCTTCTACATGTCTACTTTGACTTCCTCATGCTGCAGGCAAAGCCTGTTTTTATTCTCAAGGCAAAGAAGATCTATTTCTTCAACCCAAAAAGCCCCTCATGAGGCCTGAAGAACATTTTTAAGTTTTCCGCTCCCCCAGCCTGTTCTCCTCTTTTGGGACTCCACCTGCCATCTTGGGAGCTGGACTCTGAGAAGCCAGGGACCCCCAAAGCCACATTCCCTTTCCCATCCTGGGGAAGCTTTCCCTTCCCTTGCCTCCATTTCATTATCAGCAAAAGATTTCACTAGAGCTGCCAAGAACAGATATTCAGAAATAAGTATGTAAATCCTTTGTAAATGTATGCTAATTACTTATTTTTAATTATAATGTAAATAAGTAATTACTGAATAATTTTAAAGTATTTACATGGGGGTGTGTGATTTAGACACTAACTTGTTATAAGATATAAAAACTATAAATTATACAGTAATTATGACCCAATTTACATGCTAAGGCCAAACACAATTACGTAGCAAGAAAAATATAAACAATCAGGTAATTCCACAGTAGTTACTGTGTAATAACCAGGCTATTTTCTTCCCTGAGTCCACAAAGTGAGTCTGTGCATTTGCCCTAGGTTCGGGAAGCCTAAGGAGAAGGTGCATTTGGGAAACTGAAACTGTCTTTAGGGAAAAATGTTAATCACAAAATAAGAAAAAAAAAAAAGGCACAATTAAAAGCTATTGAGTCTTGTCGGGGGGTGGGGAGGGTCGTGGGGTTCAGAGAAAGCCCAAGCCAGGAACATGGCCCCAAGGCCCTGCAGTTCCGGGGCCCTGGGTGGAGTGGCCCCAGCTGTCCCCTCCTGCCTCACCCCACAGCAGTTCCCCTGGTACACGACACCTCAGGCAAACCAAAAGTTCCCCAAACTCCTCTCCAGGCCTTCCCACCGCTGTGCCCTCTTCCTTGAATACTCTTCCTGCTAATTCAATGCTTCTTCCTGCCGGGAGCCTTCCCTGACCAACCCCCCAAGATTGGTCCAGGACCCCTCCTGGGCCCCCCCATCACAGCCCACTACTGTTTGGACATGGCCTGTCTGATGGCAAAGTCTGCCTCCCTTCCCAGATTGGGAGCCCAGGCCTGCCTTGCCTATTCCTGGGTCCCAACTAAGAGGCACTTGGCCTCGAGACTGTGGAATCTGGTGTCAGCAAGATCTGGGTCCAAGCTTGGTCCAGATACTTTCACAGCCCCACCCAGATCCTTCCAGAATTATCTCCGAGGCCTGAGCCCCAGATGTCATTCCGTGGCTTGACAAAAACTCAGGGGTCTACCTCTTCACCCTGCCCATAGCTGAAACAGCCTTTTGAAGGGGTATTATTCTCCCCATTTTGCAGTCAAGGAAACTGAGGCTCAGCAAGGCCATAACTTAATGGCGTCAGAGAGTCCCCACTCTGGGCTTATGGGACCCTGACTGCCTGGGTGTTGTCAGGCCCCAGAAGAGGGTGGAAAGATTGGAGAGACGCCCTGGACAGGGAGAGCATCCCCACGAAGGCCCCAGTCCCGAGTCCAGAACAATGCCCCTGCACTACCTGAGGCGGTGGGGGGCAGAGGGAAAGGGGGAAGGATCACAGAGCTATTGGCCTGGGAGCCCCTAAGATGATGTTTTTCAGGTCTCACCTGAGTCACACTGAGTCAGAATCTCCTGGAGCGATTGTTAAAATGAAGATGCCTGGCCCTCTGGAAGTTCCAACAGAACCAGAATGGGCACAAGTGGGCCTTGGGATCGCCACTTCTCCTCTCTGAACCTGCCACTTCACCCTGGAAAGGGGCCTCCATACTCTGCCAGCTTACTAGGCTGAAGTAAGGGGGTGATAGGGTGTGAAGGGCCCCCCCCCACCCCAAGTCAGGCCGGGCACACAGGAGTTGCTCAACAGAACAATGTTCCCTGCGTTCACCACCAAAATTTAATTGAGCAACTACTATGTGCCAGGACCGGCCCTCTTGCCTCCTGCTCCCCCTCCCCCAGGCCAACAAGATGGGCAGGACCCGTGCCTTGTCCCTGTGCTCTGAGGCTCCTGGGTGCCAGGCCAGCTGGGAGGCTCATCTACCCTGCTCAGTGTCAGACCCAGCAGCTGTAACAGTGGACCAGCGTCCTCAGCTCTAGGGGTCTCTGTGAGAGGCCCCTGGCTGCCGACCACCCTTCCTTTATAAACACTGACTCTCCCACCCACCAGCAGTTGTCACACAATTTAGAGCCAGGGAGATGGAAGAATCTATATATAGATTCAGGGCTCATCTTTTTTCTCCTGCTTCTGAGGCATGGTCATTAGTGAGGATTGAAGGAGCCTGAGTGAGACCCAGGGGATGGAGGGCCCTACTGACCACTGGCTACAGGAGAGGTTATCTCAGCCATCCCCCTGGCTCCGAGTTGCCTAAGCACTCAGAAATCCATGCAGGGAGGTCTTTCTTCTCTAATAATAACAAGCATAACCACCCCAGTTACTGTTTATAAGTGCTTAGGATTTGATCACGCCATGGTGTTAAGGCCAGGGAAGGGCCTTCTCTCACCAGTCCTCATGAGGAGGCAGGCACAGAGAGGGTCAGTGGTTTGCCAAGGTCACACAGCCTGAGCAAGTGAGCTTAAATTTATTCTTTTCTGACTCTGGGTATCTCTTCCAACCATGTGGCTCATGTCTCCGGTACCCCAAATGAAAAAGGACTCAGGCAGAGGGGGCTGGCTCAGCCTGGCATGGTTCAGGCCAAGGCCAGCCAGCCGGCATAGAGAGGCCTTGGCACTGGCCAAAGCTGCGGGGATGGAAATTGGCACCATTACAGCACTGTGGTCCCTCACACAGTTACTTCATAGCCGAGGAAACTCCCTGGGCCCCTGGGTAATATTTTTTTTATGGCCATTGTCGGGTGCTATTCATTTTATTACACTTCTGCCTGTTATTTTTGTTGTTGGCGCATAAGCAATGTGGTCAATTCCCTTTTACGTGCCCCAGCATTTCAGATTCATCACCAGCCAACGTGGCGCTGAGTGGTTACATGGTAAAGTGTTTGGCTAATAAAATGCATAAAGCAGGGATAGGAAAATCAATGCCTTTGTTAATAACACTTCACCATCTTTCACGCGGTCTGCCAGACAGGGCTACCCACTGGAGCCGGCGCCAGAGGTACCGCGTGGGGTGTCTGCCACTGTGGCCAGGCGCCAGCTGGCCCTGGAACCTGTGCCCTTCACCCTCCTGTGGTAGGAGCCTGTCAGAGGACTCTGGGCTGATGCTCACCAGAGCACTGATTCCCTCCGAGTACCTGAGTTGGAGACAGAGGGTTGAGAGAGAGGCGTCATCCTGGGTTCTTAAGAAAGTTATTGTACCACTCTGACCCTCAGTTTCCTCATCTATAAAATGGAGATGATAATAGCTCCTCGCCCCGAGGGCTTTTGTGAGGATTTAGGGAGATAATCCTTGTAACCCATATAGCACAGGGCACAGCCTGTGGCATGTAAAGACAGTGAACAGCACGGTCATGCCCCCTTCCCCAGGTTAAAGCCACCCTGGCCCCTCAGTCCCCAGACCCTGGAATGAGAAAGGTCTTTCTCTGGGCTGAGCCCTGAAGTGAGGCTCTTGTTCCAAGACACTGGCACCACTTCTGCTCTAACCCCAGAGTCAGCTGCCCCTCTTGTTCATCGTAGCCTTGACCAAACATTTACCTCAGTCCGCAAGGTCGTTCAGCTTCTCGCCTGGACACGGCCTGCACCCACTGCTCAAACCCCCACTCTCCCCTGTCTCTCACTCCAGGGCAGGGCTGGTGGGCTTCTCTGCATGGCATCCTGGGTCTGTACCTCCGTCCAGCACCCCCCTCCCTGCTCTACTCCCTGGTATCAGCCCTGCTCCTGCCCAAGGCCTGGTCACCAGGCCCCTCCTCCAGGAGGGCCACCCCATCCCCACGCTTCAGAGCCTGCACAGCCTGTGTGTTCCTGCCTCTAGGACGGTTCCTGGTTCTTCCTTGCCCTCTGAAGCCCCGTGTCCCTCTGTCTGTCCTCTCCTATCCTCTGCCATTTGCTAGTTCAGTTCTAGTCATCTGAGGTCTTGTTCTTTGCTGGCTCCCCAGCTCCTAGACCAGTGCCCAGCACCACGGAGACGCCCCGTCAACATCTGTCCGGCGGCTGCACCTGGTGCTGGGCCTGTCTTCCTCGCTGGGCCGGGCTGCCTCCCTGGGCCCGGCACTGTGCTCCATGCTCCCCTGCACAGTCCCCCTCAGCCCTTAACCAGCCACGAGGCAGCTACAGTTATTCTTCCCATTTCACAGATGAAGACACGGAGCCTCAGAGATGTGAAGGCTGGTGGGGGTGGCAGAGAGCCCGCCATGGGGATAGATATGGATGGAGTGTCTTCCCCCAGAGCCCCAACAGCCAGCCTGTCACTCCAGCTGGGCCCCCGCCTCTCCCCCCTGGCCCTTTTTCTCCACCCGAGAGCACAGACACAGAGCTTAATCCCCAGTGCCTCTGAGCACACCGAGGCCTGCCACACCGCTTGGCAAATATTGGGCTTTATTAATTTAATTTAATTAAACTTTATTAACCTTTATTAAAAATAAACCCTCATTAAAATTCTCATTCTCGTCTCTGGCAAAGGCAGGGGTGGGGCCCTGCCTCCTCTCCTCTCATTAAATGTCACCAGAAGAGAGGCAGTGGCCTCAAGGGCCAGAGCCGGGACACGGAGCCAGGATTGGAGATGGAGGGGCACAGTGCGTGTTGGGGGATTTGGGGAGCTGCCATGGGATTCAGCCCAGACCACTGGAGACCCCGCCGGGCAGGGCAAAGAGAGTCCAAGGGTTCTAGCCGTCCCCCAAAGAGCAGATTGGGCAAGCTATGGGGTGCCAGGCATTGGACTATGATGGCAAAACATCATGGTCTCGGTCCTCATAGGCTTTCAGGCTAATGGGGGGATTAAAAAAAAAAAAAAAAGACATGTTATTGGAAATTGTATTAAGTGCCATGAGGGGAAAGAAGGGAGTAACACGGGAGACCTAATCTCGAGTGGGGTGCTGGCACCAACACTGAGACCTGAAGGCTGTGGAGCAGTGAAGCAGACTCTGAGCCCGGCTAGTTTTCCTGCTGGAGCAGCCAAGGGAGGGCTGGAGCCTGAGAGCAGAAGGGCACTGGAGCCGAGCCTGGAGAGGCCAGAGGGAGCCGCAGCCATGGCGAGGGGTTTGGGTTTTATCCTGAGTATTGTGCAAATTCATGGAAGGACAGTAGGCAGAGGGTGGCTCACCGAATGTATGTGGATGGATGGCTCACTCCAGCTTCTGCCAGGAGGGTGGGCAGTGAGGAAAAGGGTAGAGCAAAGAAACTGTGTAGAAGGTAAGAAATGCCTGGGGCTTGGGCCAGGGTCAGGGCAGAAGGGATTGACAGTCGACAATTGTAGAGATGTTTTAGAGGAGAGTCAACAGGATGACCTCTTCATTCATTCATTCACTCATTCACTCATTCATCCAGCAAGCTCACTACAGGCACCAGAGAGAGAACTCTAAACAAGACTGATGAGATCCCGGCCCTTCAAGGAGCTTCAGTACAGTGGGAGAAACAGACAGCAAGTGAAGGTATAAAAAATAATGATCAATTATGACAAGTTGCAGGAAGAAAATAAATGGGGTGACAACAGCAGGGAATAACGATGGGCGGCAGGGGTCCCCTACAGCTAGAGGGAAGGATATTGTTTCTCTGAGAAGACAGTTAAACAGAGCCCTGAAGCTCTAGAAAGATCCTGCTGGTGCAAAGGCCTGCAGTGGGTGTCATGAGGCACCACCGAGACCCTCTTCAAGACCCAGGTCCTGGCACAGTACTCCGTAAAGGACGGGTGTGGTGGATGCTGTAGTTCTCGTGATCCCGCTGTACAGCCTGGCCCCAGTCCGTGGTTAGTGTGCCTAGCCAAAATAAAGCCTAGGGAGCAGAGGCGGCACAAGTGATTGGGTGCCTCCCTCTCACATGGGAGGCCCCGGGTTCCGTTCCTGGTGCCTCCTAAAAAGAGGACGAGCAGACAGCAAGTACAAACAATGAGGGGTGGGGGAGAAATAAATAAATAAATAGTAAAATAAAATAAAACTGTCTAAAATTGTCATTAACAGAGAAAAAATACATTTGGCAAACAGGTCCTCTGCAGAGACCCCCACTGAGCATGTCCTGTGTGGTTGTGCAGGGGGATTGGGGAACCGATTCCAAAATCCCTGGCAGAGAAGAGGAAGCCCAGGAGGAGGCAGCCCACCATCTACTCACTTGGGGTAGGGTCTTTGCCTGCCCCCGCCTGACAGCACTTGATGGCTTTCCAACACCAAGCCACCCTGGAAAGATCCCGCACAGGAATCTCCATTTTCCAGACATGAGATCCCAAAGGCATCCCAGGACCATCTCCATCACTCTGGGTGGGGCTGGGTGAAGGCTCCATCTCAGCATCTTAGACAAGGCCCCTTTGGGGCCACACACCCAAGTGGGTGCTGCAGAAGGCAGGAGCCCCTGGCAAGGCCCTGCAGAAGGAGCCACGGTGGGCTGGGAGCGCCGGGACAGAAGCGGCAGCCCAGCTCACAGTCAGCTTTCTCCCTGACTCTGTGCCTCAAGAGCCCTCCCTCTGCCTCTCTCGCCAAGAGTTTCGTCTCTCTCTCCACCTCCAGTTCTCTGTTTCTCTGAGTTCACAACTGAATGTGGCTCCTCACAGATGCCCAGGTCCGTGTTCTAGGTGCAGGGAACAGCACAGACCATCTGGCTTCTTGGTGCTGGGTGCAAATTCCCAGGAGAGAACCAGATTGGCTCTGCGGAATTAGACCCAAGCCCTGGTCCAATCAGCTGCGTCATGGGGGCGGAATATCGGGGAACAAACATGGCGGGCAGGGTCTGCCCCCAGATGGACAGAGATGGTTTTCCACTTTGAGGGGCTTACAATTCCCTAATAGTGTTTCCGAAGTTTAACAATAAACACCCTGCCTGAAGAGGAGGGAGCACGGCCCAATTTTATTGGAGCGTTTCTAGTTCTGGAACTTCTTCCTCCATTTCGTAGGGTCCCATCTGGGATAAGGGGAAAGGGAGCCCTGGCAGTTGAGGAAGCAGTTTTCACTTTTGACTCTGGAAGTCCCTGGGAGGGCATTGGCCTGTGCTGGCTTCTCTTTACCAGCGTTCCTGAAAAGCCAGAAAGAGCAGTCCCTAGAGGCACTGTGGAGAGGTCTGGTCCAGGACGCACCATCCCTGCACACACAGGCAGAGGCACAAATGCTCCCAGAGGCTTACACAAGCACGTGTGCAGGGCCCACACGCAAACACGGAACCAAGCCCAGAGCCCTCTCACGTGCATGTGGATACATGCAGGCACCCAGGCCATGTGTGTGTGCCCACGCATGTACACAGGCAAGCGCCTACATGGCACCCCGGGGAAAACTCCATCTCCCTGGCACCATTCTCCATTCTGTGGGGCAGGGCCTGCCCACAGAGAGGCTACCTGGAGAAGCCTTTGTCTCTGGAGGGCATTGAACTCTCAAGCGTCCTCCCTTCTCTAGGTCCTGCAGGAGCAGACAGGACAGGGGATCTGGCTGGGCAAGCTTGAGCGGTGTGGTCTTCCACAGACCCTTCTCTGGGCTTCCGTTTCCTCATCTGCCCATAGCAACACCAGCTCCTGGAGTGGAGGTGGGGGAAAGGAGGATGTGGGGGTGGGGATAAATGAGGAGCCATGAGGAAGTGCCCTGGTGGTGCTCCCATTCCCCTGCTGAGGAGCAGAGCTGGCGACATGTGGGGAGGCCTCTGGGCTGGGACGAGGGCAGGGGGTCAGAGTAGCTCCTTGCCAGGACCCCCCTTAAGAGCCCAGCTTTCAGAGGCCCCAGGCTCCACAATCTCCCCATGACCCTGGCTGCGATAGAAAATAGGTCATTGGTGTAATCCTGGCCAAATTGGCCTCTCACAGTACAGCTAGGCCGTGCTCCCTGGGCCTAATTATCCCTTATTTGGTCAATACGCCATTAACACAGCGCCTCGGATGTTAATAACCGTTTCATGAAAAAGTCGGTGTAATTTATGAGATCAACACTGGTTAGCAAAATTAATAAATATTTCATTCAGCGAGATTTATCCCTGTGTGCTCCCGACAGGTGGACCGAGGGCCCTCGGGCAGCCCCGGGGAGCCAGCAGTCGGGGGAGAGGAAGGCTCAGCTCTCACATGGGCCAATAAACATTTACCTCAAATCCTATCGCCATAAATCCGCAGGCTGGACGAGGGAGTCCAGTAAAACCTGACTTAACATTATGTTCGGGCCATTAACAATATTTATATAGATGTCACTTCTGGGAGGGTTAGAGTCGCCAGGCGGGTCCCAGCGGCCGTGACGGGAGCGAGCTCAGGATCCTCTCGGGTGGGGGGGGTGGTCCCAAGGATGCCCAGGGCAGCCAATGAGCCGCAGGTGACTCCGAGTCCCCATCAGGCTGGCAATTCTCAACTATGGGACCTGGGGCAAATTTTCCTACCTTTCAGAGCCTCAATTTCCTCATCTGTAAAACAGGAATGTTAGCAATAGCCGTCTCCTGGGCTGTTGAGGGGATTAAGTCACTTAACACAAAATAAGCTCTGACACATAGTAAGTAAAGGAAACTACTGTAGCAATAGCTATCAGTAGAGGCAGCCAGAGGCCCAGCCCCCTGCCCTGACACAGCACCTCTGTTAGCTACGCTCGGCCCTTTAAACGAGAACCCAGTGTCCACCAGGCACTGTGCACACACTGTCTATAATCCCACGATGATCCAAAAGGAAAAACTGAGGCCCAGAAAGAAGTGACCTGCCCAGGAAAGCCAGCCAGGATATGGTGGAGCTGGACTCAAACCTGGGCCGGCCCTAGGCTGGACTTGGATCACCACTGAGGCCCCTGGACAACCCAGAAAATGCAGCTCAGCTACCCTCTGCCCTCCTGCCAGCCAATTTGGCGACCTGGGCAAACAGACCCATGCCTAAGGGGAAGCCAGAGCTTATTGTGGTTAAAGAATTTTCCAGGAGAACCAATTAGTTTTCTGTGGGGAACTTTCCACCAGGTATTGATTTTTCACTCTCCCCGCCCGGGGTGGATTTGATTTGCGAGGGGAAGCTCCTCCAAGAGGCAGAAGCAATTGTGTGAAATAAAAGTGCCGAATGTGACAGGCTCATTTGCTGCCGATGCCAGAGCTTGGCTAATGGGGGGAGGAGGATTGGAGAGCTGGGACGACAGGGAGGTGGAGGGCAGGAGTGGGGGACAGGGCAGGGAAGGCCCCTCTGCTTCCAGCTCCTCTGTGACTTTGGCATGTTGTCACTCTTCTATACCTGTGGCCTTGAGGCAGCAGCACCAAGACAAATGCCAGTATTTCTCTGGCTTCCGCTGGAGGCAAGTGGGCTGGTGGATTTGCCCCCTTAGCTGCAAGGCTTCATTAAGCCACACACTCAACATGGGACCCAGAGAACACAGGTGCCTGGGTGAAGCTGGGCCCTCCTGTCCTCCAGCATCCTGATTCCTGTTCATTTGACATCACTGAACCTCTGCCCTTATGCCACATTATTATGCTTTTATCCTCATAACAAATCTGAAACAGGGGTACAGAGACTGGCTCTTAGAGTATGCTCAATAAACGTTGGTGAAGGTTTCATTATCCCCATTTTACAGGTGCAAAAACTGAGCCTTATAAGAAACTAGCTTAGAAAGAGGCAGAGGCAGAACTCAAACCCATCTGATTCCAAGTCCCCACCCTCTGTGCTGCTCCTCCATCTGGGACCTGAGTGGGAGCTAGGACAGGTAAGGGGCTTGAAGGGAAAACAGAAGCTAACAAGGGCCCCATGCTAGTCTGCCCCCAGAACACAGGGTGGGGATAGAGAGGGAAGAAACCGAAGCTCTCTCCTCCCTGCTTTTGCAGAATCATTCATTCATATATTTAGTCATTCAACAATTTCATTCATTAAACAAACATTTATTGAGCTCCTGCTATGTGCCAAGAACTCTTCCAGGCACGGGGGATACAGCAGTGAACAAAGCTGACATTCTAGTGGGGGAGACAGACATTAAACAAAACAAATAAAAAATGGATGCTATGCCAGATGGTGATACGGTGGTACGCGAAGCTCAAGCAGGGAAGTGGGGGAGGGAGTTGTGTGTGTGTGTGTGTGTGTGTGTGTGTGTGTGTGTGCAGTGCCTGACAGGCAAGCTGGCTGGGCCTCACTGGGAAAGTGGGAGCTGAGTGGAGCCCTCACCGGTGAAAGGCAGTTAGCCATGCCCTATCTGGGGGAAGGGAGTTCTGGGCAGAGGGAAGGGCAAATGCGAAGGCCGGAGGGGAGGGGGCAACACAGGTCCTATAGGACTGTGGCTTTTACCTCGAGAGGCAGGGAGAAGAGGGGCAGGCGCTAGCTACGGTTTCAAAGGGAGCCCTCGGGCTGCTGAGTGGAGAAGGGTGGAGGGGCACAGATGGCAGCACGGAGATGTGCTTAGGAGACTTTTGCACTGACCACGCAAGAGGAGGGTGGCTTGGGCCAGGGAGGGGTTGGTGAGAAGCGGTGCGTTGTGGTATGTTTGGAAGCTGGATCTCCTAATGGCTTAGGTGTGCAGAGAGAGAGAAAGCTGAGTGGCAGCTGAGTTGCGCTGAGCACCTGCTGTGCACGGGGGCCTGGACGGCACAGGGAAGGTGGGGGCGGGGGGCACCGCAGGGCTGCTGGCCTTGTGGCATTTCCCTGCTAGTGGAGGGGCCAGACCATAAACACATAAACACTCGTGGTGGGGAGGGGGAGGGCATTGGGGCCCTCAGCACAGGCAGCTCCTTCAAGGCCATCCGGGCCAACAGCCCACGTGGGTTTGGTCTCTCTGACATCAAGTTCAGGAAAAGCTGAGAAGTTTTGCAGTTACCTGCAGGAAGTGGGAGATGGGTGTGTG